>CM061750.1:193467501-193676954 GCA_030979885.1 Lolium multiflorum | reverse complement strand
ACCTATTAAAAAAAAGAGATAGGGAGGAAATGTTACCAAATTCATTAGATCCCATGATAAACATTTCCTGCTCAAGAACGGCAAAACATGTAAGTCCGTTATGTATACTGCATCGCAAAGATATGGCGCTCGCATCGGGAATCGGTTTTCAAGAAATATCCATGTACGAGGATATTCGCCATGGAGGTAGGCAATTGAAAAGTCGAAGATTGCGACAAGGGAGAAATCTTGATACCCCCTAGCAGCTGTAGGAACTTGGCAAATAGCTATCTTCTGCAGTTGAATAGCAGAACGTTGATACTCGAATATAAGTGGATTGCGTGTGGTTTCCAACTTCTTCCTCAAAGATGGAAGCTTAATCTTGCGAGGAGTGTAGACATTGAGGAGGTTCCACTTGCCTTCGGGGCCAACCATGGCGATCCAATCTCCATTGGCGCCTGCCCGCTCCTCATCCTTACCGTGTGGCATTAGGCTATCATAGGAGAACCTGTCCAGCGGCAGTAGTTTGCACTTGCTGTGCACCGGCAATCCTCCTTGAACACCGCCCATGGTTTATCCACCGGGTCACAACAGAGAACACACGGAAGGCCAAACGGCCGAGAAGCAGGCAGAGTGGCACTGTATTTGGCTGACTGAAGAACACTTTTGGAGGAACCGACTAGGGACGCGGCGGTGATGGCGTCGCACCGGCTGATGAGCACTTCAAGGGGGCCTTCCGTAAACACCTTGTGAAACAGCCCAGATCCACAGACCCGGCTCGATTTCGAATGAGGCAGGTGGTACAATGGGGTTGGTATTTTCTTGGGAGATTTACTGATTCGAACTTTGGGAGAGAGATGGCGATCAATGGCGGTAGGTGGGGTTTGAGTTGGAGAACAGAGGCTCTCAAACCGGGCACACTGCGGGATAGGATGCGAAAGCGCCAGAGGAGACGCAGGCGCGTGCTATGGAAGATGGGCGGAGTGGGGGATAGACGACGGAGGTGAACCGAGACGCTCATATACTGCCTACCAGTTTCGAGGAGAGTGTGAATGTGTTCAAAAAAAGAGGAGAGTGTGAATGTGTTCAAAAAAAGAGGAGAGTGTGACCCCGACAACCGAGTAGGAGCCGAGCAGACTGACTCATAGGAGTAGCCCCATCATTACAGGACCTTAATCGTGCTTCCTACAATAAATAAGTGAAACATCCCAGCTTGTGTTGTCTAATCAATCATGCCATGTCAGTATTATGGTGAATAAATAAAACAAATACACACCAACCTTGTTCTTTTTGGAACGTACACCAACCTAGCAAGGCATCAACCTTCTCGCCATCAACTACGACTCCGTGGGCTCCGCCCCACCAAAGTTGTCTCAACTTTTTAAAAAAAAATACATCTATCCATCTAAATTTCACAAAGATGAGACACTTTTGGTGGGACCGAGGGAGTACAAAAACTTCACTACTCCATGCTATCGGCCACTAATTCAAATTTCAACTCAAGGCGTGCTATTTTATGGTCCTGAAAATTGCCAAAAAAAAATACAACCCAAAAATGCAACAGATCCATGTTAAGGGGGTACACCCTACGAAATATACATTAAGAAACTTTGAAACTTCAGCGACCTTGTAAGAATGCCCATGACAGTGCAGTTTTGCCAAATTAGGAAGAGACGAAATATGAATTCAACCAAAGAAATCTAAACGAATCCTTAGACAATAGCATAGTTAACATGTTCAGAAAAAAATGATGACTCCAAAAGAACAACATTAGCAAGAAATACTCCATTTTAGTTTGAATTTACAGTCTCACATACATAACTAGTAGTACTGCCAAAATACTATAATACTCCGAGCTGCATTCTAGCACTCCAACTAGCTAGTAATAGTTCGGGAGTAGTAGTACTACTATACAAGTCCAAAATACATCCGAACGAACCCTACTTCGAACTAAACTACTCCTCCGATCTTCGAGTAACTACATTGCAATATGACTAAACGAAGATTATTACAACCTTCTTTGTTGATGCAAACGCAGATAGGCAACACACGCTGCCCTCCATTCTGCTTCGCGTAACGGGGCGGCACCGCCAGGAAAGAAGTGAGCTGCCGCAACATGATCGAGCTAGGCGTCGGGGGGCTCGTCGGCTCGATTACCGCCATCAAGGTGTCCGTCGAGAGGTCACCGGGTCCCACTGCCGCCGGCGCCGCGGACCAATCACCAACAGCTACGCCTTGTACATCGGAAACAAGCACGCGGCCGACCCGATGCACACACAGTGGATAATAATGGTGGTCGGTCAGCGGGCCCAACGGTGATGTAGAGCAACACGCCACCGCCTTCTTCCTCAATCGCCGATGAACAGTGTCCCCGTTTGGCCAGGCTCGTGAATATCAACTATGCACTGTGCGGTATGCCATAATCGGGAACGTAAACACCGGGATGGAGTGGGATGCTTGGAGGTGTACCAGGAGCTCCCGCGGCGCCAGTGAAGCTGCAGCCGGTATTGATGGCCTCGGTGCAGCCGCACGGACCATGGGCACGCGATATAGTGCTTGTAGGACTCAGGGAGGCGACCAAGCTCTAGCAGCCGACGCACTTGACCATTGCCCCGGATCGATTCGACGGCGGCAATCTTGGCCCATATCGATCTGGGACGGCGGCAACCACGCTACCGCTCGCACTTGCACGGGTTCGGCGCAAGCCCGCCGACGCAGCCGCCAGCCCATATGACCGCCCTTGCACTGTACTTCCAGTCAACGACGTGGCATCAATGGTTGACATTTCTCACGGTGAACCTAAGAAATGAAATCGGCGTGAGCGACCTTGGATATGGGGGTTTGAAGGGCAGAAGCAGAGGGGGCACAAGAAGAGGGCCTCCTCCATCTTCAGAGAAGAGGGATCGGGAAAAGAACGGGATGGGTTCTTTTTTTTTATACATGCCTTGAGTGGAGTATGGATACTAGTACTAATTTATAGGAAGAACTTCCTTGCTAAGAATCAGCGTCGGCCGCACGCAGATGCACCAGCGGCTCTGCAGCTTGTCAAAATAAAAGGACAGAGTTGCAGTGACTTGAAGTCTCCAAATCTCATTGTGACTTGGTGCCACCATCTACCAACCATTGAGATCCAACGTTCCAAACTAATCTCTTATTTCGAACCTAAAAAAAAATTATGAAAAAATCCAGTAAAATGTAGATGCCTTGTTCTAAAATCTGTGAATATTTCATCCCACTCGGACGATTAGCTTGTGATTAAAGAGCTTTTTACGTATACGAGCACTAGTTTAAACTAAATACTCCTTCTGATTCATATTAATTGACTTCAATATGGATGTATCTAGAACTAAAATGTGTCTAGTATATCCATATTAGAGTCAATTAATATGAACCGGAGGGAGTATATATTTGCTCACAAACCTTTGATTCAAATCGAATGAAACTTCATCAAAATATAAATCGAAATATGCACGATTAACTGGAAGTTCTTGAAATATTTCTGAGCAATTATAATAATTATTTAGTTTAAATTCTAAGTCGATCGCATACATTGGATCTGGGATGGATGGTGGACGGTGGCACCAAGTCACTGTGGGAAACTTGGAAGTATCAAGTCATTGAAGCTCTATCCCAAAATAAAAGCTTCGGGAAGGGGGCAGTTTGGTTCAAAAAAGAAGACAGGGCCAAGCAGTTGTCAAACAATACCCATATAGTCAAATGTACCCCCTCTGATTCAAATGAATTGACTCAACTTTGTCTAGATATATATGGATGTATCAAGTCACCGAAGCTAAAATAAAAGCTTCATGAAGGGGGAAGTTTGGTTCGAAAAAAATACAGTGCGGCAGCTGTCAAATAGTACCATAACGTCAAAATGTACTCCCTCCGATTCAAACGAAATGACCTAACTTTGTATTTTGCATGTTAAAGTTTTTTCGTAAAACTTCGCCAATCTTAACATAGTTTGCCTTTCTAAAAAAGATATAAGCCTCAAGGCTCCTTTGATTCATAGGATGGGAAAACCATAGAAATATGGAAAATACGGAATGGTCCGGAGAAGAAGAATCATATAGGAAGATGAGTTGTGTTTGATTGTGCCAAAGGAAATTTTCCATGAGGTATGACCTAATGTTTTATTCTTATAGGATTTGCACCGCAAGATTCCTATAGGATATGTTCCTATGAATCAAACAACTAGTGTGGGGAAAATTCACATGTGATCTAAATCCTACATAATTCCTATACAAATCCTATATATGAATTTTAGTTGTTAGGTCACTTAAAATGACTTCACTTGAAGAGTTACATTTTTGTTTTTTCTGAATTAGTAGTGATGCCTAACCATATATATACCTAAACCAAGAGAATCAACATAAACTTATGTATATTAATAGTAAGCGCATATATGAATGTTTTTTATCTACAAACCGGTCATATATATGTACATAGAAACATGCATATATACTAGTTTTTGTACCTTGTTGTGTCTTTTGGGCTATCTCTTTTTGTTCACCGATTCACAACCAACGCCTTAGATTAATTTGGCACTTAAAAATAACATTTTGTTTTTGGCGCACTAACACAAATAGTAGTAGCACGTCAACACTGTAGAGAAGTACAAAATAAATGTGTGTGGGAAAAAATGACTTAAAGTGACCATTACATTGAGAAAAAGGGTAGAACCAAGCATTGCACAGGGAAAAAGCAGTGTAGTGCCCAGAAGAAAAAAACAAGTTGGGTTATACTCCCTCCATCCCGAAATAATGGGTGTAGAGTTAAAATTTGTCCATAAAAGAGTGTACTTCGTTTTGCAATGCACTTCAAAATTTGTCCACAAAAGAGGGTAGTAAAAAATATTTCTTTCTCATCACGAGGGATATAGTTTCTTCACGCGTACTACCTCCATCACAAAGCTTAAGTCTTTTTTAAGAGTCAAAGCAAGTAAAGGTTGACGAAAATTTATAACAATCTATCAACTAATATAATATTTTGTAGATACCATACCAAAAAATCGTTGTCTATGTATTGATATTAATTTTGTATTTTGCATGATAATGATTTTTGGTAAAATCTTAGTTTACCTTGACATAGTTTGAGCTTCTAAAAATAATATAAGCCTTACGCTTTGGGATGGAGGTAGTAGTATTTAGCATAATATGGTTTTCTTATTTACTACATGCATTTAGATCATTGGAGGTGGAAAAGTTGAAGAGGAAAGTGATGGTCGAAGACAGTTTTCCAATGTAATAATAAAATCCTTAATATGCCTTGAAACCCACACGTACGCTCTTTCTAGGACAGAGGCGTATGAGGTAATGCACCCACGTACTGTCATCTGTCGTTCGTGCTATGTCTCCCAAATCTTGAAATATCGTCAGTTCCATTTCACGTCCACACTTCTCCCTCTCTCCACGACTAGGAAAACCCTCTCTTCACTTCTTCCCATTCCACCGATGGAGAGCCCAACCGACGTCGTCAACGCAGCGAAAGCGAAAGCCGCGCGGCTGGCCTTAGCCGCAGAGGAGGCGTCCAGAGCCGCGACCGCAAGACGCATGGCCGCAACGGCGGCGATCATTGCCGCAATGGATGCCAAAGACAAAGCGAGGCCATTGCCGAAGGTCGGGCCACGGCCGCTTCAGATTCGATGCCGTTGGTAGATGGGTCCACTCTCTTGGGAAGCATCCCCTAGATGACGAGGACGAGGTTGAACTCATCTTTGAACCGCCGCCGCCGACCTTCGACAGATATCGTCGACGAGGGGGAGGAAGTATGTTCCGATTCACCTCTCTCCCTTATTCAACATAGCCCGTATCGATTTGCGCTAAGGTCTCTCCCTCTTTTTTTGCGCTATAGCGTTTTGAATGCGCCTAATCTTTTTAGATTCATATTCGTATTAGTTGCAACTGCTACATATTTGCTTCACATCCGATTCACCTCTCTCCTTATTTAACATAGCCCGTATCGATTTGCTCTATGGTCTCTCCTCTTTTTTTGCGCTATAGGGTTTTGAATTAGCGTCAGAATCTTTTTAGATTCATATTCATTAGTTGCAACTGCTACATATTTGCTTCACATCCGATTCACCTCTCTCCCTTATTTAACATAGCCCCGTATCGATTTGCTCTATGGTCTCTCCCTCTTTTTTTTGCGCTATAGGGTTTTGAATTAGCGTCAGAATCTTTTAGATTCATATTCATTATTAGTTGCAACTACTACATATTTGCTTCACCTGTTTATTTGGCATGTATCAGGTTGCTACGATGAGGTTGACAGCGATGTCGAGTCGCGTCATAGGAAGGCCAGGGCCACTCTCAACAAGCTTAAGGCGGGAAGTTCGACAAGTATTGGAGTGAACCCTGGACTGGTGCCAGGAACAGCTGCCCCTTCCGCACAAAGAGCATAAAGGTTGACTTTCGAAGCGTCCTGCAACATGCCGAAGCCGGTGGGTCCCTGTCTCAAAGTTGGGGAAACTGTTAACCGATCCCGCTTCATAGCCAACCACATGGCCTATGGGCTATTCCTAAGGAAGAAATTGAACCAAGCTATCGAGACCGGTCGTGTGCCTCCTCCCAAGCCCAAGCCACCAAAGATTAAAGGTATGGAAGCAAAGAAGCGGGACCAGGAAGAAGATGGTAAATATACTCCGTAACTGTTGTGCATGTTTGTCTCTCCTACTGCTTCAAAGATCTTTTGTTGAACTCTGTTATGTTTGCTGCTCAGCAGCGTTTGTGGTGAACCTATTAGCTTAATTAGGGGTTGTTGAACTATGTCTGTGTTGAACCTTGCTTAATTAGGTTGTGTTGAACTCTGTTTGTGTTGGCGTGGGAAGGGGGGCATGATGCTACCCTGAATTTGCGGGACCCCAAAAAACTTGCAAATACGAGTGATGCATCCAAAAGGAACAAACTTCTTACATGGTAGACCCCAGTCTGAAAGCAAGAAATGCGATCGGGTCCTTAACAGCCACCGCCCGGATTGATCGGGTATTTTGCCTGCCTACCGCATGTGACTTGTGCTCACTGAAGTTTGGGACCTTGGGCACCACACGTAAGTGACAGACCTGTTGGTGTAAAAACTCGAGTGATTATTATACCGCATTAGTACAAAGTTTCCCATGGATTCAAGGGTTGGAAAGCCAAGTTAACTCATTTTCATGACTAAGAAGGAGCAGGCTTACTTTTTCATTTTCATGTTTTAACTTGTTTAAATCTTGGTCAAACAAAGGATCTGACCAGGATTCAAGTGGGCATAAAAATTCAAAAAAGAAATCAAAAAAAAAAACCAAAGCACATAAGCTTCTTATGTCATATAGTAAGCATTGAAGTTGATCAACGAAGTCTAGACATATTCAAACCAAAAATATTGTATATACCCCCTAACCCTAAACTCGGTCTTATGAAGTCAAGCATGAAGAAAAGTGGTTTTGGGTTTCAAACATTGGAAATTGAAAAAACTCCCAAAAGCTTCATTTTGGAGTGACTAAGAAGAATCCAGGCTTTCATTTTCATGTTTTAAATTGGTTTAAATCTTGGTCAAACCTAGGATTTGACCAAGATTCAAATGGACATAACAAATTCAAAAAAATCAAAACCAAACACATAGTCTTTTGATGTCATATAGTAAGCATTCAAGTTGATAAACAAAGTCTAGACATATTTAAACAAGAAAAATCATGTATATACTTGGCCCCTAACCCTAAACTCTGTCTTATGAAGTCAAGCATTAAGAGGAGTGGTTTTGGGTTTCAAACATGGAAATTTAAAAAACCTCCCAAAAGCTTCATTTTGGAGTGACTAAGAAGAATCCAGGCTTACTTTTCATTTTCATGTTTTTAACTTGTTTAAATCTTGGTCAAACCTAGGATTTGACCAAGATTCAAATGGGCATAACAAATTCAAAAAAACTAAACACATAGTCTTTTGATGTCACATAATAAGCATTCAAGTTGATAAACAAGGTCTAGACATATTCAAACCAGAAAAATCATGTATCTACCCCCTACCCCTAAACTTTGTCTTATGAAGTAAAGCACGGAGAGATATCATTTTGGGTTTCGAACATGGAAAATTTAAAAAACCTCCCAAAAGCTTCATTTTGGAGTGAATAAGAAGGATCCACACTTACTTTTCATTTTCATGTTTTAAACTTGTTTAAATATTGGTCAAACCTGCAAGGATTTGACCAAGATTCAAATGGGCATAAAAATTCAAAAAAACCGAAACCACTCTTTCGTCCTGACTTCATTAGACAGAGTTTAGGGTTGGGGTATATACATGATTTTTAATGTTTAAATATGTATAGACTCGTTGATCAACATGAATGCTTACTATAACTTAAGAAGCTTAATTATGTTTTGGTTTTTCATTTTTTGAATTCTTTATTGAATTTTATGCCTATTTGAATCTTGGTCAAATCCTAGGTTTGACCAAGAATTAAACAAGTCAGAACATGAAAATGAAAAAGTAAGCCTGGATCCTTCTTATTCACTCAAAAAATGAAGCTTTTGGGAGGGTTTTTGAATTTTCCATGTTTGAAACCCAAAACCATTCTTTTATATGCTTGACTTCTTCATATATCACAAAGTTTAGCCTTAGGGGGTATATACATGATTTTTCTAGTTTGAATATGTCTAAACCTTGTTTATCAACTTGAATGCTTACTATAAACCAAAAATTCATGTATCTACACCTAACCCTAAACTATGCATGAAGAGAAGTGGTTTTGGGTTTCAAACCTGGATATCTCAAAAACCCTCCCAAAAGCTTCATTTTGGAGTGAATAAGAAGGATCAAGGCTTAATTTTTCATTTTCATGTTTTAATCTTGTTTAAATCTTGCTCAAACCTAGGATTTGACCAAGATTCAAATGGGCATAATATAAAAAAAATGAAAAATCAAGGCACATAGTCTTCTTATGTCATATAGTAAGCATTCAATTAAGTTGATAAACAAGCTCGACATATTCAAACCAGAAAAATCATGATGAATCTACCCCCTATATATCCCTAAACCCTAACTTATGAAGTCAAGCATGAAGAGAAGTGGTTTTTGGTTAAATCATGGAAATTTCATATTCATGTTTATTAAACTTGTTTAAATCATGGTCAAACCTAGGATTTGACCAAGATTCAAATGGGCATAAATATTCAGAAAAAACAAAAATGGAAAATCAAGGCACATAGTCTTCTTATGTCATATATATAGTAAGCATTCAATTAAGTTGATAACAAGGTCTAGACATATTCAAACGAGAAAAATCATGTATCAAGCTACCCCTAACCCCAAACTCTGTCTTATGAAGTCAAGCATGAAGAGAAGTACGTGGTTTTTTGGTTTCAAACATGGAAATTTCAAAAACCCTCTCAAGAGCTTTATTTTGGAGTGACTACGAAGGATACATGCTTAATTTTCATATTCATGTTTTAAACTTGTTTAAATCATGGTCAAACCTAGGATTTGACCAAGATTCAAATGGGCATAATTTAAAAAAATGTAAAATCAAGGCATATAGTCTTCTTATGTCATATAGTAAGCATTCAATTAAGTTGATAAACAAGGTCTAGACATATCAAACCAGAAAAATCATGTATCTACCCCTATATATCCCCAAACTCTGTCTTATGAAGTCAAGCATGAAGAGAAGTGGTTTTTGGTTTCAAGCATGGAAATTTCAAAAACCTCCCCAAACTTCATTTTAGAGTGACTAAGAAGGATACAAGCTTGCCTTTTCATTTTCATGTTTTAAACTTGTTTAAATTATCTTGGTCAAATCTAGGATTTGACAAGATTCAAATGGGCAAACATATGATAAGTGATGCAAATATCATTTCTAAGTGCGGGCAAACCAGAGATATGTGGTTTTTGGTTTCAAACATATTCAAACGAGAGAAATCATGTATCTACCCCCTAACACTAAACTCTGTCTCATGAAGTCAAGCGCATGCATGAAGATATGTGGTTTTTGGTTTCAAACATGGAAATTTCAAAAACCCTCCCAAGAGCTTCATTTCGAAGTGATTAATTAAGAAGCATACATGCATGCTTACTTTTTCATATTCATGTTTTAAACTTATTCAAATCTTGGTGAAACCTAGGATTTGACCAAGATTCAAATGGGTATAAAAATTTAAAAAAAACAAAAAAGGTCTTCTTATGTTATATAGTAGGCATTCAATTAAGTTGATAAACAAGTTCTAGACATATTCAAACAAGAAAAATCATGCATGTATCTACCCCTAACCCTAAACTTTTTTTGAAGTCAAGCATGAAGATATGTGGTTTTTGGTTTCGAACATGGAAATTCAAAAACCCTCCCAAGAGCTTCATTTTGAAGTGACTAAGAAGCATACATGCTTACTTTTTCATATTCATGTTTTTAACTTATTCAAATCTTGGTGGAACCAAGGATTTGACAAAGATTCAAATGGGTATAAAAATTCAAAAAAAACAAGGTCTTCTCTTATTTTATATAGTAAGCATTCAATTAATTTGATAAACAAGGTGTACACATATTCAAACCAGGAAAATCATGTATCTACCACCCTAACCCTAAACTCTGCCTTATGAAGTCAAGCATGCATGAAGAGAAGTGGTTTTTGGTTTCAAGCATGGAAATTTCCATGTTTGAAACCCAAAACCACTTCTCTTCATATGCTTGACTTCATATGACAGAGTTTAGCGTTAGGGGGTAGATACATGATTTTTTGGTTTGAATATGTCCAAACCTTGTTTATCAACTTGAATGTGTAATATATATATGACATAAGAAGACTGCATGCTTTGGTTTTTCATTTTTTGATTTTTTTGAAATTTTAAGCCCATCTGATTCTTTGTCAAATAATAGGTTTGACCAAGATTTAAACATGTTTAAAACATGAAAATGAAAAAGGTAAGCCTCCATCCTTCTTAGTCACTCCAAAATGAAGCTTTTTGGAGGGTTTTTGAAAATTCCATGTTTGAAACCCAAAACGACTTCTCTTCGTGCTTGACTTGATAAGACAGAGTTTTGGGTTAGGGGTAGATACATGATTTTTCCGGTTTGAATATGTCTAGACCTTGTTTATCAACTTAAATGCTAACTATATGACATCAGAATGGGCATAAAAATTTAAAAAAATTAAAAATGTAAAACCAAAATTTAATTGGGAGGAAAGGGTACATGAATTACAATTAAAAAACAAGGTAACTTAAATACTTGGATGCCCCAAGATGTGTGGAAGCCCAAAACAATGGCAAAACATATCATGTGCGCATGCTGCATCCAATTCAAGTAGAACACATAGTAGGCACCGATAGTTTGACCTAAATTTGAAATCAAAGAGAAGGTGGTTAGAAAAAATCAAAATTGGCAAAGCAAAGCATGAAATCAAAAAATTGTGATGCACTCTAGCTATGAAAATTATCAAACAATGCAAACCAAAATGATTTTTTAGAGGAATACTAGTTCAACTTATTTAATTTTTTATTTGTAGGCCAAAATCAAACCCCGTAGTTGGATTTTTTTTTCAACTTGATCTGTAGTACTGGGGAAAACCCTAGTTTATAACCTATTTAATAATAGATTCGTAGTCGATTCTTTTACTTTTTATTATTACTATGCAGCACATGTGTGTTTGCCCGTCGAGTGAAACTCGGAGGAAGAGGAATCACTCGGAAGGAGAAGAAGGGAGAGCAGTCACGGGGCCCCTCTTATTGATGGTGTATATTCTTTTTCTGGTGATGTTGACTGTTGTGCAGGGTTTGTCAGTGCGCAGGAGGAGGTGCGAGCGAGCGAGTCGAGCGAGGCCGAGAATGAGAGAGATTTGTTTTTTTTTGTGAGAGGGACAACCGAAGGATCCAGAAGGACCCACAGACTTCCAATACGCATCCTGATGCGTCTTCTCTTGACAAAGAAGATGGCTGGGAGTTGGCGTACCTATTGCACGTGACTTGTGCTCACTCAAGTGTGGGACCACACGCGTGGGCACCACACGTAAGTGACAGACCTGTTGGTGTAAAAACTCGGTTGATTACTATAGTGCATTAGAACAAAGTTTCCTATGGATTCAAGGGTAGGAAATCCAAGTTAACTCATTTACATGACATTATTTTTTCCATGAAGCAAAGTTAACACTATCAATTGGTACATTTTGGAGTGACTAAGAAGGATCAATGCTTACTTATTCGTTTAATTTCACGTGTTAAACTTGTCTAAATCTTGTTCAAACCTAGGATTTGACCAAGATTCAAATGGGCAGAAAAATAATAAAAAACAGAAAAATGAAAAACCAAATCACATAGTCTTCTTATGTCATATAGTAAGCATTCAAGTTGATAAACAAGGTCTAGACATATTCAAACCAGACAAATCATGTATCTATACCCCTAACCCCTAAACTCTGTCTTATGAAGTCAAGCATGTGAAGAGAAGTGGTTTTGGGTTTCAAACATGGAAATTTCAAAAACCTCCCAAAAGCTTCATTTTAGAGTGACTAAGAAGGATACATGCTTCCCTTTACATTTTCATGTTTTAAACTTGTTTAATTATCTTGGTCAAACCTAGGATTTGACGAAGATACAAATGGGTGGGCACAAAATTCAAAAAAATCAGAAAAATGAAAAACCAAATCACATAGTCTTCTTATGTCATATCGTAAGCAATCAAGTTGATAAACAAGGTCTAGATATATCCAAACCAGACAAATCATGTATCTACCCCCTGTCGATCTTATGAAGTCTAGCATGAAGGGAAGTCGTTTTGGGTTTCAAACATTGAAATTTAAAGAACATCCCAAAAGCTTCATTTTAGAGTGACTAAGAAGGATACAGACTTCCCTTTTCATTTTCATGTTTTAAATTTGTTTAAATCTTGGTCAAACCAAGGATTTGACCAAGATTCAAATGGCCCTAAAAATTCAGAAAAAATGAAAAGAATGAAAAACCAAAGCACATAACATTCTTATGTCATATGTATAGTAAGCATTCAAGTTGATATACAAGGTCTAGACATATATATTCAAACCTATGATTTGACTAAGATTCAAATGGGCATAACAAATTCAAAAACAAAAACCAAACACATAGTCTTCTGATGTCATATAGCAAGCATTCAAGTTGATAAACAAACTTGTTTAAATCATGGTCAAACCTAGGATTTGACCAAGATTCAAATGGGCATAATTTTAAAAAATGTAAAATCAAGGCACATATAGTCTTCTTATGTCATATAGTAAGCATTCAATTAAGTTGATAAACAAGGTCTAGACATATCAAACCAGAAAATTCATGTGTCTAGCTACCCCTAACCCTAAACTCTGCACGAAGAGAAGTGGTTTTGGGTTTCAAACATGGATATTTCAAAAACCCTCCCAAAAACCTTCATTTTGGAGTTAATAAGAAGGATCAAGGCTTACTTTTTCATTTTCATGTTTTAATCTTTTTTAAATCTTTGTCAAACCTAGGTTTTGACCAATATTCAAAAGGGCATAATTTTTAAAAATGAAATATCAAGGCACATAGTCTTCTTATGTCATATAGTAAGCATTCAATTAAGTTGATAAACAAGCTCTAGACATATTCAAACCAGAAAAATCATGATGTATCTACCCCCTATATATCCCTAAACCCTAACTTATGAAGTCAAGCATGAAGAGAAGTGGTTTTTGGTTTAAATCATGGAAATTTCAAAACCCTCCCAAGAGCTTCATTTTGGAGTGACTAATTAAGAAGCATACATGCTTACCTTTTCATATTCATGTTTTAAACTTGTTCAAATCTAGGTCAACAAACCTAGGATTTGACGAAGAATCAAATGGGTATAAAAAATTTAAAAACAAGCTCTAGATAAGCTCAAGTTGAAAAACAAGTTCTAGACATATTCCAACCAGAAAAATCATGTATGTACCCCCTATATATATATCCCTAAACCCTGACTTATGAAGTCAAGCATGAAGAGAAGTCGTGGTTTTTGGTTTCAAACATGGAAATTTTAAAAACCCTACCAAGATCTACATTTTGGAGTGACTAAGAAGGATATATGCTTAATTTTTCCTATTCATGTTTTATTAAACTTGTTTAAATCATGGTCAAACCTAGGATTTGACCAAGATTCAAATGGGCATAAAAATTCAGAAAAAACAAAAAATGGAAAATCAAGGCACATAGTCTTCTTATGTCACATTAGTAAGCATTCAATTAAGTTGATAAACAAGGTCTAGATATATTCAAACCAGAGAAATCATATATCTACCCCCTAACCCTAAACTCTATCTCATGAAGTCAAGCATGAAGATATGTGGTTTTTGGTTTAAAACATGGAAATTTCAAAAACCCTCCCAAGAGCTTCATTTTGGAGTGACTAAGAAGGATATATGCTTAATTTTTCATATTCATGTTTTCAACTTGTTTAAATCATGGTCAAACTTAGGATTTGACCAAGATTCAAATGGGCATAAAATTAAAAAAACAATAAAATGAAAAACCAATGCACATAGTCTTCTTATGTCATATATATAGTAAGCATTCAATTAAGTTGATAACAAGGTCTATAGACATATTCAAACGAGAAAAATCATGTATCAAGCTACCCCTAACCCCAAACTCTGTCTTATGAAGTCAAGCATGAAGAGAAGTACGTGGTTTTTTGGTTTCAACATGGAAATTTCAAAAACCCTCTCAAGAGCTTCATTTTGGAGTGACTACGAAGGATACATGCTTAATTTTCATATTCATGTTTTAAACTTGTTTAAATCATGGTCAAACCTAGGATTTGACCAAGATTCAAATGGGCATAATTTAAAAAAATGTAAAATCAAGGCACATAGTCTTCTTATGTCATATAGTAAGCATTCAATTAAGTTGATAAACAAGGTCTAGACATATCAAACCAGAAAAATAATGTATCTACCCCTATATATCCCCAAACTCTGTTTTATGAAGTCAAGCATGAAGAGAAGTGGTTTTTGGTTTCAAGCATGGAAATTTCAAAAACCTCCCCAAACTTCATTTTAGAGTGACTAAGAAGGATACAAGCTTGCCTTTTCATTTTCATGTTTTAAACTTGTTTAAATTATCTTGGTCAAATCTAGGATTTGACAAGATTCAAATGGGCAAACATATGATAAGTGATGCAAATATCATTTCTAAGTGCGGGCAAACCAGAGATATGTGGTTTTTGGTTTCAAACATATTCAAACGAGAGAAATCATGTATCTACCCCCTAACACTAAACTCTGTCTCATGAAGTCAAGCGCATGCATGAAGATATGTGGTTTTTGGTTTCAAACATGGAAATTTCAAAAACCCTCCCAAGAGCTTCATTTCGAAGTGATTAATTAAGAAGCATACATGCATGCTTACTTTTTCATATTCATGTTTTAAACTTATTCAAATCTTGGTGAAACCTAGGATTTGACCAAGATTCAAATGGGTATAAAAATTTAAAAAATACAAAAAAGGTCTTCTTATGTTATATAGTAGGCATTCAATTAAGTTGATAAACAAGTTCTAGACATATTCAAACAAGAAAAATCATGCATGTATCTACCCATAACCCTAAACTTTGTTTCATGAAGTCAAGCATGAAGATATGTGGTTTTTGGTTTCGAACATGGAAATTCAAAAACCCTCCCAAGAGCTTCATTTTGAAGTGACTAAGAAGCATACATGCTTACTTTTTCATATTCATGTTTTTAACTTATTCAAATCTTGGTGGAACCAAGGATTTGACAAAGATTCGAATGGGTATAAAAATTCAAAAAAAACAAGGTCTTCTTATGTTATATAGTAAGCATTCAATTAATTTGATAAACAAGGTCTAAACATATTCAAACCAGGAAAATCATGTATCTACCACCTAACCCTAAACTCTGTCTTATGAAGTCAAGCATGCATGAAGAGAAGTGGTTTTTGGTTTCAAGCATGGAAATTTCCATGTTTGAAACCCAAAACCACTTCTCTTCATATGCTTGACTTCATATGACAGAGTTTAGCGTTAGGGGGTAGATACATGATTTTTTGGTTTGAATATGTCCAGACCTTGTTTATCAACTTAAATGCTAACTATATGACATCAGAATGGGCATAAAAATTTAAAAAAATTAAAAATGTAAAACCAAAATTTAATTGGGAGGAAAGGGTACATGAATTACAATTAAAAAACAAGGTAACTTAAATACTTGGATGCCCCAAGATGTGTGGAAGCCCAAAACAATGGCAAAACATATCATGTGCGCATGCTGCATCCAATTCAAGTAGAACACATAGTAGGCACCGATAGTTTGACCTAAATTTGAAATCAAAGAGAAGGTGGTTAGAAAAAATCAAAATTGGCAAAGCAAAGCATGAAATCAAAAAATTGTGATGCACTCTAGCTATGAAAATTATCAAACAATGCAAACCAAAATGATTTTTTAGAGGAATACTAGTTCAACTTATTTAATTTTTTATTTGTAGGCCAAAATCAAACCCCGTAGTTGGATTTTTTTTTCAACTTGATCTGTAGTACTGGGGAAAACCCTAGTTTATAACCTATTTAATAATAGATTCGTAGTCGATTCTTTTACTTTTTTATTATTACTATGCAGCACATGTGTGTTTGCCCGTCGAGTGAAACTCGGAGGAAGAGGAATCACTCGGAAGGAGAAGAAGGGAGAGCAGTCACGGGGCCCCTCTTATTGATGGTGTATATTCTTTTTCTGGTGATGTTGACTACAGCAGGGTTTGTCCGCAGGAGGTGCGAGCGAGCGAGCGAGCGAGTCGAGCGAGGCCGAGAATGAGAGAGATTTGTTTTTTTTGTGAGAGGGACAACCGAAGGATCCAGAAGGACCCACAGACTTCCAATACGCATCCTGATGCGTCTTCTCTTGACAAAGAAGATGGCTGGGAGTTGGCGTACCTATTGCACGTGACTTGTGCTCACTCAAGTGTGGGACCACACGCGTGGGCACCACACGTAAGTGACAGACCTGTTGGTGTAAAAACTCGGTTGATTATTATAGTGCATTAGAACAAAGTTTCCTATGGATTCAAGGGTAGGAAATCCAAGTTAACTCATTTACATGACATTATTTTTTCCATGAAGCAAAGTTAACACTATCAATTGGTACATTTTGGAGTGACTAAGAAGGATCAATGCTTACTTATTCGTTTAATTTCACGTGTTAAACTTGTCTAAATCTTGTTCAAACCTAGGATTTGACCAAGATTCAAATGGGCAGAAAAATAATTAAAAAACAAAAAAATGAAAAACCAAATCACATAGTAAGCATTCAAGTTGATAAACAAGGTCTAGACATATTCAAACCAGACAAATCATGTATCTATACCCCTAACCCCTAAACTCTGTCTTATGAAGTCAAGCATGTGAAGAGAAGTGGTTTTGGGTTTGGGGGTATATATACATGATTTTTATTGTTTAAATATATATAGACTTTGTTGATCAACATGAATGCTTAATTACTATATGACATAAGAAGTTTATGTGCTTTGGTGTTTCATTTTTTTGATTTCTTTTTTGAATTTTTATGCCCATTTGAATCTTGGTCAAATCCTAGGTTTGACAAAGATTTAAACAAGTTTGAAACATGAAAATGAAAAAGTAAGCTTGGATCCTTCTTAGTCACTCCAAAATGAAGCTTTTGGGTGGGTTTTTGAAATTTCCATGTTTGAAACCCAAAACCACTTCTTCTCTTCATGCTTGACTTCATAAGACAACGTTTAGGGTTAGGGGGTAGATACATGATTTTTCTGGTTTGAATATGTCTAGACTTTTGATCAACTTGAATGCTTAGTATATTACATAAGAAGACTATGTGGTTTGGTTTTTGATTTTCTTGATTTTGTTTGATTTTTTATGACCATTTGAATCTTGGTCAAATCCTAGGTTTGACCAAGATTTAAACAAGTTTAAAACATGAAAATGAAAAAGTAAGCATGGATCCTTCTTAGTCATGACAATGAGTTAACTTGGCTTTACTACCCTTGATGAATCCATAGGAAACTTTTTGTACTAATGCAGTATAATATTCTGGTTTGAATATGTCTAGACCTTGTTTATCAACTTAATTTGAAAGACATACAAGTTATAGCACACATAGTGCATACATTTTCACACATACTGCACTAGATGCTAACCCTATAGTTTGAGGCCATTTGGATGAGGTCGAAAAAATTCTTGGATTAGAATCGTGTTGTTCGAACCCCGTAGTTGGATTTTTTTGAACCCTTGATCTTTAGAACTGGGCAAAACCCAAGTTTAACCATGCAAGATTCAAATGGCCCTAAAAATTCAGAAAAAAATCAAAAGAATGAAAAACCAAAGCACATATATAGCATTCTTATGTCATATGTATAGTAAGCATGCATTCAAGTTGATAAACAAGGTCTAGACATATATATTCAAACCAGAAAAATCATGTATATATCTACCCCTAAAACTCTAATTAAACTATGTCTTATGAAGTCAATCATGTAGAGAAGTGTTTTGGGTTTCAAATATGGAAATTTCAAGAACCTCCCAAAAGCTTCATTTTAGAGTGACTAAGAAGGATCCAGGCTTATCTTTTCATTTCATGTTTTAAACTTGTTTAAATCCTGGTCAAACCTAGGATTTGACCAAGATTTATGGGCATAAAATTCAAAAAAATCAGAAAAATAAAAACCAAAGCACATAAGCATATTCAAGTTGATAAACAAGGTTTGGACATATTCAACCCATACACAAATCATGTATCTACCCCTAACCCTAAACTCGTCTTATGAAGTCAAGCATGAAGAGAAGTGGTTTCGGGTTTCAAACATGGAAATATCAAAAACCTCCCAAAACTTCATTTTAGAGTGACTGAGAAGGTTACATGCTTCCCTTTTCATTTTCATGTTTTAAACTTGTTTAAATCTTGGTCAAACCTAGAATTTGACAAGATTCAAATGGGCATCAAAATTCAAAAAAATCAGAAAAAGAAAAACCAAAGCAATAGTTTTCTTATGTCATATAGTAAGCATTAAAGTTGATAAACAAGGTCTAGACATATTCAACCAGACAAATCATGTATCTATACCCCTAACCCCTAAACTCTGTCTTATGAAGTCAAGCATGAAGAGAAGTGGTTTTGGGTTTCAAACATCGAAATTTCAAAAACCTCCCAAAAGCTTCATTTTAGAGTGACTAAGAAGGATACATGCTTCCCTTTTCATTTTCATGTTTTAAACTTGTTTAAATTATCTTGGTCAAACCTAGGATTCGACATGATTCAAATGGGCATCAAAATAAAAAAAACAGAAAAAGGAAAAACCAAAGCAATAGTTTTCTTATATATGTCATATAGTAAGCATTAAAGTTGATAAACAAGGTCTAGATATATCCAAACCAGACAAATCATGTATCTACCCCCTGTCGATCTTATGAAGCTAGTCTACTAGCATGTGAAGGGAACTCGTTTTCGGTTTCAAACATAGAAATTACAAGAACATCCCAAAAGCTTCTCCATTTTAGAGTGACTACGAAGGATACATGCTTCCCTTTTCATTTTCATGTTTTAAACTTGTTTAAATCTTGGTCAAACCAAGGATTTGACCAAGATTCAAATGGGCCTAAAAATTTAGAAAAAATCAAAAAGAGAATGAAAAACCAAAGCACATAGCATTCTTATGTCATATGTATAGTAAGCATTCAAGTTGATAAACAAGGTCTAGACATATTCAAACCAAAAAATCATGTATATATCTACCCCTAACCCTAAACTGATCTGTCGATCTTATGGAAGTCAATCATGAAGAGAAGTGGTTTTGGGTTTCAAACATGGAAATTTCAAGAACATCCCAAAAGCTTCATTTTAGAGTGACTAAGAAGGATCCATGCTTACTTACTCGTTTTCACGTGTTAAACTTGTCTAAATCTTGGTGAAACCTAGGATTTGACCAAGATATGATTCAAATGCGCAGAAAATTAAAAAAGTCAGAAAAATTAAAAACCAAAGTACATAGTCTTCTTATGTCATATAGTAAGCATATTCAAGTTGATAAACAAGGTTTGGACATATTCAAACCATACAAATCATGTATCTATACCCCCTAACCCTAAACTTTTTCTTATGAAGTCAAGCATGAAGAGAAGTGGTTTTGGGTTTCAAAGATGGAAATTTCAAAAACCTCCAAAAACTTCATTTTAGAGTGACTGAGAAGTTAGCATTAAAGTTGATAAACAAGGTTTAGACATATTCAAACCAGACAAATCATGTATCTACCCCTAACCCTAAACTCGGTCTTATGAAGTCTAGCATGAAGAGAATCGTTTTGAGTTTCAAACGTTTAAGCCAAAAGCCCCATTTCAAATATTTCAAACTTATTCAAAGTTGGTTCAAATTTGAAAGACATACAAGTTATAGCACACATAGTGCATACATTTTCACACATACTGCACTAGATGCTAACCCTATAGTTTGAGGCCACTTGGATGAGGTCGAAAAAGTTCTTGGATTAGAATCGTGTTGTTCGAACCCCGTAGTTGGATTTTTTTGAACCTTGATCTGTAGTACTGGGCAAAACCCTAGTTTAACCTATTTAATTATAGATTAGTATATCGATTTTTCTACCTTTTTATTATTACTATGTCAGATGTGTTTGCCCGTCGAGTGAAACTCGGAGGAAGAGGGATCACTCGGAAGGAGAGAAAAAAGGCAGAGCATTATGGTGTCTCCCCTTTTTCGGGTGATGATGATGATGTTGATGTTGTGCAGGGTTTGTCGCGCAGGACGCGAGCGAGCGAGCGAGCGAGTCGAGCGAGGCCGAGAATGAGATAGATTTGTTTTTTTTTGTGAGAGGGACAACCGAAGGATCCAGAAGGACCCACGGACTTCCAATACGCATCCGATGCGTCTTCTCTTGACAAAGAAGATGGTGGGAGTTGGCGTACCTATTGCACGTGACTTGTGCTCACTCAAGTGTGGGACCTCACGCGTGGGCACCACACGTAAGTGATAGACCTGTTGGTGTAAAAACTCGGTTGATTATAATAGTGCATTAGAACAAAGTTTCCTATGGATTCAAGGGTAGGAAATCCAAGTTAACTCATTTACATGACATTATTTTTTCCATGAAGCAAAGTTAACACTATCAATTGGTACATTTTGGAGTGACTAAGAAGGATCAATGCTTACTTATTCGTTTAATTTCACGTGTTAAACTTGTCTAAATCTTGTTCAAACCTAGGATTTGACCAAGATTCAAATGGGCAGAAAAATAATTAAAAAACAGAAAAATGAAAAACCAAATCACATAGTCTTCTTATGTCATATAGTAAGCATTCAAGTTGATAAACAAGGTCTAGACATATTCAAACCAGATAAATCATGTATCTATACCCCTAACCCCTAAACTCTGTCTTATGAAGTCAAGCATGTGAAGAGAAGTGGTTTTGGTCAAACATCGAAATTTCAAAAACCTCCCAAAAGCTTCATTTTAGAGTGACTAAGAAGGATACATGCTTTTTACATTTTCATGTTTTAAACTTGTTTAAATTATCTTGGTCAAACCTAGGATTTGACGAAGATACAAATGGGTGGGCACAAAATTCAAAAAATCAGAAAAATGAAAAACCAAATCACATAGTCTTCTTATGTCATATCGTAAGCAATCAAGTTGATAAACAAGGTCTAGATATATCCAAACCAGACAAATCATGTATCTACCCCCCGTCGATCTTATGAAGTCTAGCATGAAGGGAAGTTTTTGGGTTTCAAACATTGAAATTTAAAGAACATCCCAAAAGCTTCATTTTAGAGTGACTAAGAAGGATACAGACTTCCCTTTTCATTTTCATGTTTTAAATTTGTTTAAATCTTGGTCAAACCAAGGATTTGACCAAGATTCAAATGGCCCTAAAAATTCAGAAAAAATGAAAAGAATGAAAAACCAAAGCACATAACATTCTTATGTCATATGTATAGTAAGCATTCAAGTTGATATACAAGGTCTAGACATATATATTCAAACCTAGGATTTGACTAAGATTCAAATGGGCATAACAAATTCAAAAAACAAAAACCAAACACATAGTCTTCTGATGTCATATAGCAAGCATTCAAGTTGATAAACAAACTTGTTTAAATCATGGTCAAACCTAGGATTTGACCAAGATTCAAATGGGCATAATTTTAAAAAATGTAAAATCAAGGCACATAGTCTTCTTATGTCATATAGTAAGCATTCAATTAAGTTGATAAACAAGGTCTAGACATATCAAACCAGAAAATTCATGTGTCTAGCTACCCCTAACCCTAAACTCTGCACGAAGAGAAGTGGTTTTGGGTTTCAAACATGGATATTTCAAAAACCCTCCCAAAAACCTTCATTTTGGAGTTAATAAGAAGGATCAAGGCTTACTTTTTCATTTTCATGTTTTAATCTTTTTTAAATCTTTGTCAAACCTAGGTTTTGACCAATATTCAAAAGGGCATAATTTTTAAAAAATGAAATATCAAGGCACATAGTCTTCTTATGTCATATAGTAAGCATTCAATTAAGTTGATAAACAAGCTCTAGACATATTCAAACCAGAAAAATCATGATGTATCTACCCCCTATATATCCCTAAACCCTAACTTATGAAGTCAAGCATGAAGAGAAGTGGTTTTTGGTTTAAATCATGGAAATTTCAAAAACCCTCCCAAGAGCTTCATTTTGGAGTGACTAATTAAGAAGCATACATGCTTACCTTTTCATATTCATGTTTTAAACTTGTTCAAATCTAGGTCAACAAACCTAGGATTTGACAAAGAATCAAATGGGTATAAAAAATTTAAAAACAAGCTCTAGATAAGCTCAAGTTGAAAAACAAGTTCTAGACATATTCCAACCAGAAAAATCATGTATGTACCCCCTATATATATATCCCTAAACCCTGACTTATGAAGTCAAGCATGAAGAGAAGTGGTTTTTGGTTTCAATCATGGAAATTTCAAAAACCCTCCCAAGAGCTTCATTTTGGAGTGGCTAAGAAGGATAGATACTTAATTTTTCATATTTATGTTTTAAACTAGTTTAAATCATGGTCAAACCTAGGATTTGACCAAGATTCAAATGGGCATAAAAATTCAAAATAAATGAAAATAAATGAAAAACCAAGGCACGTAGTCTTCTTATGTCATATAGTAAGCAATCAATTAAGTTGATAAACAAGGTCTAGACATATTCAAACCAGAAACATCATGTATCTAGCTACCCTAGCCCTAAACTCTGTCTTATGAAGTCAAGCATGCATGAAGAGAAGTCGTGGTTTTTGGTTTCAAACATGGAAATTTTAAAAACCCTACCAAGATCTACATTTTGGAGTGACTAAGAAGGATATATGCTTAATTTTTCCTATTCATGTTTTATTAAACTTGTTTAAATCATGGTCAAACCTAGGATTTGACCAAGATTCAAATGGGCATAAAAATTCAAAAAAAACAAAAAATGGAAAATCAAGGCACATAGTCTTCTTATGTCACATTAGTAAGCATTCAATTAAGTTGATAAACAAGGTCTAGATATATTCAAACCAGAGAAATCATGTATCTACCCCCTAACCCTAAACTCTATCTCATGAAGTCAAGCATGAAGATATGTGGTTTTTGGTTTAAAACATGGAAATTTCAAAAACCCTCCCAAGAGCTTCATTTTGGAGTGACTAAGAAGGATATATGCTTAATTTTTCATATTCATGTTTTCAACTTGTTTAAATCATGGTCAAACTTAGGATTTGACCAAGATTCAAATGGGCATAAAATTAAAAAAACAATAAAATGAAAAACCAATGCACATAGTCTTCTTATGTCATATATATAGTAAGCATTCAATTAAGTTGATAACAAGGTCTAGACATATTCAAACGAGAAAAATCATGTATCAAGCTACCCCTAACCCCAAACTCTGTCTTATGAAGTCAAGCATGAAGAGAAGTACGTGGTTTTTTGGTTTCAAACATGGAAATTTCAAAAACCCTCTCAAGAGCTTCATTTTGGAGTGACTACGAAGGATACATGCTTAATTTTCATATTCATGTTTTAAACTTGTTTAAATCATGGTCAAACCTAGGATTTGACCAAGATTCAAATGGGCATATATGAATCTTTAGCAGGTGCGTTTTTTTACTAATCCATATGGAATATTTTGATAAAACCCTTTTAGAAGGCTTTGTTAAGGCCTCAAGGACAATGAGTTGGGAGGAGGCCAGGTAGACTGTAGCTAGGCATTGATTCGGAATTTATGATGCTTGCGACTTGCTTGCGTGGCTTGTTGATTTCCCAGGTGACGCAGCTTTTTTTGACTGCCCAGCCATGGATAGGTCATAGGAGTGCAGAGCTGTAGGCGGTGCGGATAAGTACGCGGGGCATTGATGATGTAGGTGTGTTCGGTTGCCCACGCGAGTGCAGAGCTGTAGGGTTATGCGAGTAGGCCTTTAAACTGGGAGGTGGCACAAGAAGATTTTAGTAAGGAATGGTTCCTTTCCAGAGGAATGGAATGGTTCCATCCCCGCGTTCGGTTTGGACAAAAAGGAGGTACAGAATGGTACTGTTTTTTGTTCGGTTGGAGGAATTGGAGAGCAGAACGGAATGTGGTTAAACTAAACTTTTGTCTAAGAATCGTAATTAACAATGGCAAATAGCCTTTTAAATCTTAAAATCGTAATTAACAACGCCTAATGGCCTTTTTAATCTTAAAATCGTAATTAATGTTATTTTTTGTATGGTCGGGGAATTTGGAGAGTAGAACGGAATGAAGTTAAAGTTTAATCTTTTGTCTAAATATCGTAATTAATAGTGGCCTTTTTAATCTCAAAATCATAATTAACAACAACTAATAATTTTTTTGGTTGGATTAGTGAAGTGCTTTGTAATTAATAGCGGCTAAGTAACAGCCGTTCCACCACATTCCACCGATTCGGTGGAATGGGTGCATTCTGCATATGGGGAGAATATTCCCTTTCGAGGAACCACTCGGTTCCGTTCCATTCCACAACCGAACACAAGAATGGGCTCTAGGTGCGGAACGGTTCCATTCCATTCCACTTGGTTCTGGAACCGAACACTGTTTTTTGTTCGGTTGGAGGAATTGGAGAGCATAACGGAATGTGGTTAAACTAAACTTTTGTCTAAGAATCGTAATTAACAATGGCAAATAGCCTTTTAAATCTTAAAATCGTAATTAACAACGCCTAATGGCCTTTTTAATCTTAAAATCGTAATTAATGTTATTTTTTGTATGGTCGGGGAATTTGGAGAGTAGAACGGAATGAAGTTAAAGTTTAATCTTTTGTCTAAATATCGTAATTAATAGTGGCCTTTTTAATCTCAAAATCATAATTAACAACAACTAATAATTTTTTTGGTTGGATTAGTGAAGTGCTTTGTAATTAATAGCGGCTAAGTAACAGCCGTTCCACCACATTCCACCGATTCGGTGGAATGGGTGCATTCTGCATATGGGGAGAATATTCCCTTTCGAGGAACCACTCGGTTCCGTTCCATTCCACAACCGAACACAAGAATGGGCTCTAGGTGCGGAACGGTTCCATTCCATTCCACTTGGTTCTGGAACCGAACACACCCTAAATGCGTTGCAATGGAAAATGACAGTGTGTGGTGGCCTGATGGTGAAGAAGAAAGGTCGGGCGAAGAGTTGTTGGCTAGAGTCGGTTTTATACGAATCGACGAGGTGCGGGATAGTTTGATTTTAAGGGCTCCTTTCATTCACAGGATAGGGAAATCATAGGAGTAGGAATGTAGGATTGGGATTTGGGATGACATGTGTAGTTAAATCCTATAATAAGATGAGTTGCGTTTGATTGCGCCAAATGAATTTTTCCATGAGGTAGGACCAAATATTTAATCCTATACTAGGATTTGCACTACTTGATGATTCCTATAGGATTATTTCCTATTGGATATGTTCATATGAATCAAACTACTAGTGTAGGAAATATTCCTATAAGATCTAAATCCTATTATCTTATACCAACCTAATATGAATCAAAGAAGCCCTAAAGGATTTTCGAAGGAATCATGTACGAAGTATGATTTTTCTAAGTCACCCAACATATATACTAGGAATAGAACTAAGTAGTACCATATACTTAGGCCCGCATGCACAAATATTAAGTGTGGATTGAGGAAGTCGATAACTTGGGAAAAAACTTTCGCAACTGCACACCTATGTTACCACCCTTGCGACGCTAATTGTCGTAGAGCTGACCTAGAACGAACTCTTGTCTCGGTTAACATGAGAGAGATAAGGGATAAATACAATTGTGATACACTTTCCTAATATTTTGTTGAATGAGATAATCTTGTGTTTTCCTAATAGGGTTAATTAAGTACACATTTGGCAGCTCGTGTGTTGCATACGTTGGTGAACTTTAGACCCCAACTATATATTATTATTTGAACTCACCTCTAACACTTAATTATGTATAATAAGGTCCCTAACTGACCTCAAACACAATTAGGTATAACAACGGTCCATAACTAACCTCAAACACTTAATTAGGTCTAACATTGCCCCCTTAGACTACCCACAATGGGAGTATCATAGGTAGTACACTATCATGCATCTCATGCTTGCAAAAAAGCTGATGTGGCACTGCAATTAAAGATGAGAGAGAGGATTATAATATCATAGGTAGATACCGTATCATAGCACGTAGTACTAGAAAATTTAATGTTAAATAATCTTGTACATAGATCTGCATTGAGATTCTACAAATCAATTAATATAAGAAGATTATGATACTAGTACATGATACCATGCATCGTTGACATAGTAACATGTAGTATTAATTGTATCATACACACCATACTTTTATATATGATACTATGCATTGTGACTAGTATTACTGACCTCATATATACGCTTACTTAGGTCAAACAATGGTCTTTTAAGTAGTATCGGTTTAATGAAGGTTGACCTATTTTTAACTTTATTTGTGCACTAGTAGATATGATTTGGCCCATTTTTATCCATAGGCTCATCTGATGTGATGTCTGCTATATATATTGTCTTCGATGAGTATCACGCGCATTACATACTCATACCATAGAACGAAGATGAAACCCCTTACCCTCAGCGACGTACGCAACATGGTGTTTGGGTTGAATGGCCCACCCTATTTTAAAATGTTTTAGTTAATTAATTATGTAAAAAATTATCACATATAAAGTGGAAAAAAGAAAATTAGTAAGGTGTGCCCACCTGGCCTACGGTTGTTTTGTGCGTCCTCCACTGCGTACTCCTCTTGATCTGTGACGATGAACATAGTTCTTTAGAACACATGCAACACTTACAGTTGATAGGCCGTTGCAAAGCTAATCAATGATAAAACCTGCTTTTATAATCCATTGTACTTTGATTTAATTAGTCCCTCTAATGGACCCCAACTATGTGTGCTTGAGATTTAGCAAAATGCTTTGCCGCCGTGCCACATAACAAATAATAAACAGACCAATCAAGTTTTTATCATTGCTAGACCTAACTAAGTGTTCAAGTGCTCAATTTTGACCACATTAGAGTTGAGGGGCCAAACATAATTCTTAAATACGTGAGGGACCGAACATATACTTCTAAACACCCGAGGGACAAGACAAATTTGAGTACTATTGTTATTATTAGACTAGTCACAATGGGGAGTATCATATAATAGTATCATACATATGATACTAATGTACGATATTATTTTCACAGTCCATAGTATCATCATGTAGTAGTATAATATGTTACATGTATTTAGGGATTTGTAGAATCTCAATACAAAAGTGTGTACAAGATTTGTTTGGCAGTAATTTTTCTAGTTCTACATGATATGATACGATATCTACCTATGATACCACTATCGTCTCTTTCATCATTAACTGATATGACACATCAACATTTTGCATGCATGTAGTGCATGATACTACTTATGATATTGCCATTGCGAGTAGTCTCCCTTTGTCCTAGAGTACAATGCCAATTTGTTTTCAGAGGCAAACTTAGACTAATACTTGGGCCCGCCAATTATGAGTTGCATGTCATTCAAAACTATATCATCGGATGCTTGTTTCGATGAACTTTCCAATGGTATATTTTGCGGATGTCATAAAATTAGGCTGGTCATACTATTTCTATAGTGGGTAGTATCATGGAGTAGTATCATAGTAATGCTACATTTATTATTTTTTAGAATCTCAATGCAAATTTGTGTACAAGATTTGTTTAGCATTAAGTTTTCTCGTTGTTTGCGCTATGATACAGTATCTACCTATGTTACACTAATCTCCTCTCTCCTACTTAATTAGCTGCCACATCAACATTTTTGTGGGACCAATGTGTATGATACTAGCTATGATACTAGCACTATCATGTGGGTACCTAAATCTCGAGTCAAAGTTTGACACGAAACCGATGTGGACTTTATTCATGGTGGAAGGGAGTAACAATCATAAGCACATTATTATTATTGTTTGAACAACATTTTATTTGATGTGCCATAAGAAGTTTAGAAACTCCTAGCCTGCGGAGGTGGCGTTTTGGCACACGCGTGCATATGCACCAATTATAGAAAATGATTAAAAAAATTATATAAATGTTAATTTTTTTGGTATACATTGTGACATCATATGTTCGTTCACAAGTTTTCGTGGAAAAACGACATTTTGTGTGGCGTGTAAAAAAAGGCAAAAAATATACTGTACGTAGTCGTGTTACAACATCAAAATTTGTCTTTTTTATAGGAGCCACATAATTTTTTTGTGAGAAAACTTGTGTACCAACATAAAATGTCTAGATATACATGTAAAATTTTAGTTTAGAATTTTTTGACACTTTGAAATATGGATTCACATAATGGGAGCATATGCTCCTATGAGGCAAAGTGCATTTCCGCTAGCCCCGCCATTTCTTATATCTCTATATTGTCTATATATCTATACCTCTACCTCTACCCCCTTGGATTCCTGAACAGACGTACAGTACTAGTAGGGCCTACTATTTATTATTATTACATACTCTAAAAAAAAACCTACTGCAGCCAAAATTTAATATCATCGAGCGGTAAAATTCCCCGCCAACGCCCAAATATCTCGCGCCGCAAAGTTTCAGATCTGCGAATATTTTTTCCTCAAAAGAAGGACTGCGAAATTCCCTTCTACTCCTCTATCGCCCAGCTTCGCCCGCAAGCCCTCAGAGAAACCGCCCCTCTTGCCTACCTCCAGACCTTCCCGGCCGCCGCCCTTCGCCGTTCAAGCTGCCACGGCTTCAAACCCCGAGGCTGCCCTATCCGCACCTACTCCGGCGTCCACCGCACCGTATCTCGTTCGCCGACTCTATCGACCACCGCACTGACCAGCTTCGCCGACACCGACGCCACCGTGCACCGCACATCATCTGCTTCACCGACCTTCTAGTTCGGCCGGCGCGCTGAACACTTCATCGACCGCCCAGCATGTCCTTCTCCGACCCCCCAAGATCTGCTTCCCCGGCACCCACCGCAACAGCAGTCCCCTCGCCGACCTCCACGTCACCCGTAAGAACGCGGAACACGTCTAAATGCCGCCCAGAAATAGGTAACCAGACATCCCTGCGCGTTTTGTTCTGTTAGGAGTATTGCAGCTGACTGTATTTCTGAATTCGTGCTATATTTCTAACTTACAAGTGCTTTCGTTGATAACCACCTCATCCTTTAGGTTTAAACACGACGCATAAGTATGTTTTTCCGTGACCAAACCCACCCATTCGCTGAAACTCTACATGGTATCGAGCCTAGGTTTCCTTCCTGCTAGCCGCCACAAACAGTACCAAACAAGTTCTTCCTTTGATCACAAAACCCACCGTTGAGATGTAGAAATCCAGGCGGCGGGAGGCGCATCGTGCTCTGCGTCGGTTGCGGCTATCACACACAGCGATGTGAGCTGTGTAGATCGGCTGCGCGCGGGGAGAAAGAAGAGGGTGAAGATCGTTTTGGTTTAGAAAGGAGAGAAGAGGAAGTGAATCCGTGGCAGAGATCCTGGATCCGTGTGAGGGTCGGGTTGGAGGCGGCGGAGTGGGGCGAGCCTTTGAGCGCAGGGCGGAGCCGAGGTTGGTGCCGGACGTTGACCAGCGCGAGCCGGTCGATGTGGCCAGTGCGGTACGCCAGTTGGCCAGGGCGCGCAGACGAGGCGCCATCCGAGTGGAAGTGAGGAGAAAATGGAGATGTGAGGCTGTGAGGATATGTGGTGATGGAGTTGATGAGGCTGCTGAGTCGTGATGGAGTTGATGAGGCTGCGGTTTAGTGGTGATGGTGATGGTTGTGGATATGTCCAGGGGAAAGGCATGCGTGCCTGAGGTGAGACTGGTTGAGGCCTGACCGGGGATAGGCATGGGTGCTTGAGGAGTGGATGGTTGAGGCAGGAGTTGGCTGGGGGTTTGTGGGAGAGACGGAAGAGGTGGCCGGGCAGAGTGGAGAAGAGAGGCTGAGGACATTGAGGCGAGTGTGGATGGTTCTGCGGAACTTGTGTGGTGAGGCAGCCGGGGTTGTTGAGGACGTGTATGGTTAGGAGTTGTGCGTATCCCAGATGGTTGAAGCTGGATATCTTCGCTGCTGATGAAGAGATGAATCGAGATGACAAGATGATGGAAAGTGCAATGCTGTCATGTATCCTAGGAGTTATGCTGAATGTTCATTACTGGTAGTTGTCATATGTGTCATGTTGTTGTTGCAAGATGGCCATGGTTGTTTACCCATGATCATCTTGAGGGGGTGTGTTACCATGAGTGAGTTTAGTAGTAGCGCTGTAGTAATATTGTATCCAGTGTGAGGCCCATAGAGGCCCATGTCCAGTAGTATTGTAACCCTAACTCAGATGATATAAATACACAGTGTGGTGGTCTGAGTAACCTAACCCACCCATTCGCTGAAACTCTACAAAATATGAGCCACCAATCATGAGCCATGCTCTACATGTCCACGATTGACAACAACAACAACAACAACAAAGCCTTTATTCCCAAACAAGTTGGGGTAAGTCCACAATTGACACGATTACAACACTCACTATTTGGCCGTAGGCTACCTCTAGTACATCATGTTTGATATCTTTTGCGATCCTCATCTACATTCATTATGCACGTCATAATGCTTCTACTATTTATTTCAATATAAGCAAAGCCGTGACGGTAACTGTTTGTTGTTATTACACGTGCAGCAGGCACATCTTACACTCATAAACGTAGAGTAAAGCTCGCCTATAATCATGTAAGTACCTGCTGTTTTTTGTATATTGCTTAATGCAAACTTCTATATCTTGGACCTGTTTCTGTTTACAATTGGCCTCTCCTTCATGCAGAGGAGAAACAGTGAGGCACCAGGTTCTTCGTTCAAGTACCCGATGAGGTCCGTGTGACTCAAAAAAAAGCTCACGTAAGTTCCCTGTTTTTTTTGGAATGTTAATTTACCTCCTGTGCATAGTTCAATTGCATCATTTTCTGTATGTTGCACTACCTAAGTTGCCTAATGGAATCTAATAAAATATAAACAATGACCATATGGAACATTGCACACTGCCTTTGACCCATCTGGCATCCGGCATGCCTGGGTATAAGTTACATGATTTGGCTATGTTAATACAAGTCCTGAAATTCTATTATGTTAATTTTTTGCCTGTTGCTTCATTGAGTTTGCCTGTTGTTCCATGGCTAGTGCATGAAGTTTGATAGAAATGATCCTAGCTGAAATGATGCACTTTGTGTTTTTTTATTGCTTTATTCCTAACCTAGCTTCCTATTCTACTTGAAACATGATTGCTTTATTCCTAACCTAGCTTCCTATTCTACTTGAAACATGGTGAAAAAATAGTTATATTACTTGTTTAAATGTCTAGCTTTGTTTTTCTGAGTCCCATTGACATGATGTGGTATATCCATATTCAAATGATCTGGCTGTTTATATAATACGCTCCATGTTCAATTGCTTCATTCAGTTTCTAGTAATCTATTATACATGATGCACATGGTGCTACTTGTTATATGCCCTTTTTTGTTTGAGTTTGATCATGAATTCAAGATTAAGCATTGCCTAAACGTTGACCAACGTAGGAAGATTCCCTCCCTTGTCTATACGTTGTGAGATAGATGATGAGACCTCTCTAGCAGCGAATTTATACGCGCTAGATAACACCCCGTTTAATTCGGTCCTGTTGGGACTCGAACCCGGTGGGCTGGTGCGCACCGCCTTGCCACCTGAGCTAGCACTCAGTTCTCGATTAAGCAATGCCTCGTTATGCTTAATTTAAATGTTATGGCACTTCATACAAGCCATACAATTAATTGTTGCATTGACCTCTGCGATGTCGAAGGCACTATCTGAGTCATGCTTAAATCAATCATACATTATTTTCCTAATAGTATCAAATCCAACATGCACATCTTTTGACTGTATTTGGCTATTTGCTAGATTTCTTCTGTGCAGTGACCTGGCTTCGTTATTGGGCACATGATGTCTAGTTGCTTGGTTCATTGTATACATCATCGCCATGATCTAGTTTGGTTTGTTCTAAGAGGCATGTGGCTTAACTGGTTTCTTTGTTGTATCTGCCCATGGTTCTTTCAAAATTATGTCAACAATGCTGTTTGTTTGCCTTGTATTGTATTGCATTTTAACTTGTTTTGTCTTAGTTTCAGCCTGCAAACAAAGCTGTAATGTCAGTAGGGACAACCCATTTATCAAGTGTTGCGGTCATTTCACAGAGCAACAGTGACAGTGGCACGTGCTCTCATTGGTCCACTGAGTCCGGTACACCAACCATTCCAAGAAATAGATGTACGAGGCTCTATTTTTGATTGCTTGTTGTGTTATATCAGCTCAATGATGTTCTTGAAATTGGAGGTCTTTTATTGCATCATATGATGTTGTAACTTGTTTTATCTAAATTTCAGGCTTCAAATAAAGCTACAATGCCAGAAGCAAGGGCCAATGCCTCAAGTATTGATGTTTCACAAAGCAGCAGTGAGAGTGCATATTGCTCGCATAGGCCCATGGTATCTATTGGTCAACTTAATCCGGCACAAAGAGATTTCGGGGATGCACTCCAAGAGGCAGTTGATATATTTGGGCGGGAAAACAAAGATGCTGATGAATTAATTGCCAAGACACGCCAAGAGATACATGAATTGAAAAATAGGCAAACTTTGACAGAAAATGTTCTAAAGAATCTCCTATGCACTTGTCATGGTAAGCCAGTTGTGATGTGTCTGGGAATTGAAGGTGTCTAAATAAACTTTGATTCTGTTGTTCAGTCAAGTGGACTGCTGATGCCAATGCTGTAACTAATTACTGCTCAAAATTTCGTTCAAAATTTCATGGTCTGTAATAATTGCAAATTTTGTTATTGTACTAAAATTAGATATGTTCCATGTGGCTGCTGTATTTTGTGTGAAATAATATCCCGATGTGTACTTCAATTAAACCATAAATCGACTGCATGCTGAAAATTTGAATCTGAGCGCACGTGTGAACTGTTTTCTGCTCGTAATGCAATAACGGCTGTTTCTTGGAAGGACTACGTACATGGGTGAAAAGTTAGAGAAGCTACAGTACTCTAACTTGTAGGTGAAAAGTTAGAGAAGCTACAGTACTCTAACTTTCCTTCCCCCAAACCATATGTCTAAAATCCAAATAATTTAAATTAATTTGCACAATACAAACTTGTGTCTTGCATTTGAAGTAATTACATGCAGAGAAAATTATGGTGTAATAAAATTTAGTTTAGTTTTTAAACATCTACAGTAATCACCTTTATTAGTTAAAGACAGTGCATAACCTTGTACTTATGCTACAGCCTTTTGCTTCTTTATTTTTCCTGACTTAGCTCCTTCACGTTAGAGGATACGGTTCCCGTACATGGTAGCCCATTAATAATTATGCCTGCTAGCAAGATAGATGGTCCTTATTATAGTCGCATGTCAACTTGTATGATTAAAAGTAGTTCGTACACATTAAATCTACCATCTGCATTTTTTCTGTAATAACTTTTCTTTTTACACAACTCAAAACTTGTCTGGCTAATATGAAATTTGAGATGGCAAAACCCGGGAAAGATAAAGATATCACCAAAAACTCTTTCCTGCGAAATGCGGGTTTTGAAGCCCAAGTCCAAGTCTTTCTCTGCTCAAGTTTTGGAGGAACAACTCCAAGTAGAACGAGTTGCAACAGCTATGCTAAGAACAAAAGTTGACATGTTGAGATCCTGATTAGAAGCATGTGATGCCCTACTGCACGAGGCCAATCAAGTTCGTTATAATCTCCCAAAGACTAAGAAAATGCCATAGATAATTGGAGATGAACACTAACATAGTGAGTACATTGGTCTTGTGAAATGTTTCCTTAGATTAAGGCACCGTTCCTACTTTTGTTGGTGGATGCATTTATCTGCGGTTGGGATCAACTTGGTAGTTGTTCCTGTGGATGTTATATAAATTAATTGCCTAGCCTTTTTTGAATCAGTTCGAACTTAAATGGTATCATAGCCAATGTCTCAAGTTTGAATTGTCGAACGTGTGGTTTAATTTAATCTCTGTCGGGCGGCAAAATCTCCCACCAATCCTGAAATATTTCAAACGCATTTTTGAATGGGATTAAGAAGATAGATCATGATCATGGTAGTGACCTATATTCAACGTGATGATGATTTGATTTTGCACTCGGCCATGAACAGAGGTACTAGTACGGTGTCACAATTTTTTATCATTATACTTGTACCTTAGCGAAATTCAAAATCTCATAGCGGCAAAACTTCCCGCCCACAAAATACAAAAATTTCACACGCTTCCAAATTCCCATTCTACCCCTGTGGATATGGCAGCAAAGTCGGTTGGTGAGGGGTTTGCCCGTCATTTTTTCGATCACCACCTCCCTAGCCCGGAAACCCTCCCAAAAAAATACATTTCCTTCTCTCTCATCTGAGACCACCCACCGGAACTTCTCAAGTCCCCTCTCTACCACCTCCACGACCACCGCACCGAACATCCCCCGGACTTCCCCGGCCTACCCGAGCCCTCGCGATCCTCGTCATCCGGCTGCCTGCCGGAGCCGCTTCATCGACGCCGTCATCAACCGGACCGATCATCCCCGCCGAACCTCGAAACCATATGCTCATCCAGCCTACCCGCTTCAGCTGCGGTATCGTCCACCCCGCCGGAGCCGCTCGCCGGATCCGTCGTCCACCGTATCGGATCTTGCTCACCGACACCGCGTGCATGAACCGGACTGCTTCACCGGCGCAGCATGATCTAAACTCTTCTACTGTCGCTTTCTATTGCTTGCCTGCAAGTTCTTGTTTAATCTTGGGGAACCTGTTTGTGCTAACGACGTCGTTACGTTTTTGCAGATGAGATAAGTAACCATGAAGTGTAATGGCCGTCTCTCCAACCCCAAGTAGCACATGTAGCGTACTTCATCACCGGATCTATCAACCCGGAAGATCTGCTGTGACTCCCACAGAGTGCTTCTCCTAATGTAAGTCCCTTGTTTTAGCGCCATGTTCTGGGTTCAGATGCTTGTTTGTCTGAAGCTCTTTTAGTTCATTCCTAGCTATGACCGTAACACGTTGCTATTTTCTACTTCATTGCTAACTTTAAGCGATTGAACATTTTGGTTTGCATTCCCTCGTCTGTAGATGTAGCCATCATAACTTCTATCTTGCTCCACGTTGTTACAAAAATTATACCGTAGGTATTATAGTAACATCCCGCTATTATTTAGTTCATGGCCAATTTTAAGTAATTGCACATGTTGGTTCGCATTCTCGCTCTATAGCTTTTGGCATCGTAACTTCTATATTTGGTTTACATTCCTTGCTCGTAGATCTAGCCATCATAACTTTATCTTGCTCAGTCGTTGTTACAAAAATTATGGCCTGCTACTATGTTGTTTGTGCCAATTTTTTACTCCATGAACATGTTGGCTTGCATTCCCTGTACTACAGGTGATGCCATTGTTTTGTATCTAGTTCATTGTAAGCTAACAAAGTAAGGACTTAGTTTGGCATGCTATCACTCTGCTATCTAGCCCGTAGTACAAATAAACTTGTCATACTACTAGATAATAATTTTGCGTGCCATCTTGTTCTTCAAAAGCTGCATTATTGACTTGTTTCTCTGACTTGGCATGACGCTCACATATGGAAAGCTGAACATATTGGTTTGCATTCCCTCTTATACAAGTTCACAGGTGATCCCACTATATTCTGTATCTGGTCCATCCTAAGCTCCAACATTAACTATCCTCCATGTGTTGCTCATTACAAGTTTATATCCCGAAACATCTTGATTTGCATCCCCTTCACTATAAGTTCAGGATTATTTAGTTCACGGCCAAAATGAAGTAATTGCACTTGGCACATGTTGGTTCACATTCCCTCCTCTTTAGCTTTTGCCATCGTAACTTCTATTTTTGGTTTACATTCCATGCTCGTAGATGTAGCCATCATAACTTCATCTTGCTCAGTCGTTGTTACAAAATTTATAGCCTCTACTATGTTGTTCATGCCAATTTTGTACTCCCCGAACATGTTGGTTTGCATGGGACTCGACAGTAGTAAGTCTCTGTTTCATTCTAACATGCTCTGTTATATTGGCTGTTGGTATGCGGCATGCACTCTTTGTTTGCTTATTGTGCGCATTACAATGATCTTGTTATAACGACGAAATGATGAGTTCCAAATTCTTTGCCAAACAATATTGTAGTGTCATTGCCTTTCCATTGTTGTTGTCTTAACTTGTAATGTCTTTGTTTCAGATATAGGTGCCGCATGGACAACTTAAAAGATTGCCGGATCGCTTCATTGTATTGCTAGGTTTAATTACCATTCAATTTCTCTGTTTCGTAATATTTTTTCAATGCCTTTGATGTAATATTTAGTTAGTTTTTATAGTTCTTTCGCGCATTTTTCTTTGGTGCTTGTGGTAAGTGAGGCTATCCGACAGAAATCAATGCTGCGTAAATATTCTCAGTATCTAAATCACGAATTCCCATCCCTTAAACGGCCCAATTAAGCGAAATCACATATGTGCCCGCCCGCAAAATCCTAAAGCGCATATGCCGGCATATAAACAAGAACTAAACTGGCCCACTTACTTCTTGGGCCAGCCCATTTGATTTACGGTGGACCCCACACACTAATTGGGCCGGCCCACTTGCTTTAAGGTGGACCCCACAACTACTAGGCCGCCCACTAATTAGTTGGGCCACCCATTTGCTTTTTGGAGGACCCACATAATAAATGGGCCCCTTTAAGAGGAAAGTGGGACCCACTGTTTTTGGCCCGCCCAATATCTTGTTGGGCCGGCCCACTTGCTATATTGTGGACCCCACATACTAGATGGGCCGGCCCTTTAACAGAAAGTGGGGCCCACCCTGTTTTTGGGGGCCCACTTGCTCTATGGTGGTCCCACATGGTAAATGGGCCCTTTAAGTGGAAGGTGGGCCCACCTGTTTTTGGCCCGCCACTATCTTGTTGGGCCGCCCACTTCTATATGGTGGACCCCACAAACCAAATGGGCCACCTATTAATGTAAATGTGGGACCCACCGTGTTTTTGGCCCGCCCACTAGCTTTGGGCGCCCACTTGCTATATGGTGGACCCCACACACTAAATGGGCCCCTTTATAGAAGGTGGGACCCACTGTTTTTGGCCCGCCCACTATCTTGTTGGGCCCACTTGCTATATGGTGGACCCCACGTACTAAATGGGCCGACCTTTAACGGAAAGGACCCACCTGTGTTTTTGGCCCGCCCACTTGCTATACTGGACCCTACACACTAAATGGGCCGGCCTTTTAACAGAAAGTGGGACCCACCCGTGTTTTTGGCCCGCCCACTTGCTTCTTGGCCGGCCTGGCTTGCCGTAGGTGGACCCCACATGTTAAATGGGCCGCCCATTTAAGTTTTGACCATCAACATTAGAGGTTAGGCCCGCCCACGTAACTAATGGACCAGCCTATATAGTTGACCGGTCAAACTATGTCATGCCCGGCCCGCTTAAGACGTGGCAGGCCTCGTGTGGGCCTACCATCTACCACGGAGCCTAACGCCGTTAACCGCGCTAACGGCCTCGCCACGTGTCGCTTGATGACGTCGCATCAACGGCTCCGGAACACTTGCGCAACGGTCCGATTTTCCGTGGCGGAAGGCCCAAGCGCGACGGACAAACGTCGTTGGACTTTGCTCGACGCAGCTTCACAACAGAACCCATATCGTCGGGTTAGGCCCATAGGCGACGAAAAATACCCCTTAGCGGACGATTTTGAGACGTTGTCTATCAGAACTTTTCTTGTAGTGAATTCATCGGGCCCAAAGAAGTAGAGTCAACTGGTTACACTTCGGCGATAAAAACACATCTTTCTTTCACAGGTTTGCAACTGCAAGGAAGGAGAGGAATAAAATAAAAAGACTGAAAAATGATCAAGGTTTGTGGCTAGAAGGTACTGCATATTTAAACCCAATGATTTCTGATTACTTTTCTGGTTTTTTCTCAACGGAAGTGTATGATATTGATCCAGCTTTGTTGGATAAAGTTATACCCCGTGTCACGCCAGAGATGAATGAGTACCTACAAAGGGAGTTCAGTCCAGAGGATGTTAAAAAAGCTCTGTTTTCTATTGGTGATATGAAAGCCCCGGGCTCGGATGGCTTGCATGCAATTTTCTTCAAAAAATGTTGGCACATCCTTGGTGAAGTATTGACTCAGGAGGTCCTGGATGCAATCAATAATAAATGTATACCGGATGGGTGGAATGACACAATCATTGTGCTAATCCCTAAGGTGGATACCCCTGAAACTATTACACAATATAGACCAATTAGTCTATGCAATGTCCTTTATAAGGTAATCTCAAAGATGTTAGCTTCCCGTCTTAAGTCTTTTCTTGATGAGATTATTTCATCGGTTCAAAGTGCTTTTGTTCCTGGTAGACTTATCACAGATAATATTTTGTTGGCCTATGAGAGTATTCACACTATAAAAAACAAGAAGGTTGGGAAGAATGGGTATTGTGCAGTTAAACTTGACATGCATAAGGCCTATGACAGGGTTGAGTGGGTTTTCTTGGAGAATATGCTGTACCGGCTGGGTTTTCATCAAAATTTTGTTGAACACCTAATGACTTGTGTTAGATCAGTCAGATATAAAGTAAGGTATAATGATCAAGAAACTCAAGAATTTCTCCCAACAAGGGGTTTGAGACAGGGGGACCCTCTATCCCCATATCTTTTCTTGATTTGTGCAGAAGGTTTATCAAGTTAATTGGCTCATCGTGAGGAGGTTCGTGGCATTGAAGGAGTAAGGGTGTGTAGAAATGCACCATCAGTTTCACACTTATTATTTGCTGATGATTCCCTGATCCTTATGAAGGCAAACAAAGATAATGCAACCTCGTTGAGACAAGTCCTTGATTTTTACTGTGCAAATTCGGGACAGATGGTGAGTGAAGCTAAGTGTAGCATATTTTTCAGTGTTGATGTGCAAGTAAAGGAGGAGATCTGTTTAGAACTGAACATTATGACTGAAGCTTTGTCAGACAGATACCTGGGACTACCGGTTATGGTGGGTGTTAATAGAAGTGATCACTTTATGTATCTTCTTGAAAGAATTATTGCGATTTTACAAGGGTGGAAGGAGAAATTATTATCTATGGGGGCAAAATAAATTTTATTGAAGGCGGTGATTCAATCTATCCCTGTATTTGCAATGGGAGTTTTCAAAATTCCCAAGAATATCTGCAAGGAAATTACTGATGCTATGTCAGCTTTCTGGTGGGGTGATACTGAAGAGCAAAAACGCATGCATTGGAGTGCTTGGTGGAAGATGTGCATACCAAAAAAAGATGGAGGTATGGGATTCCGAGATCTTCATGCTTTCAATCTAGCGATGCTTGCAAAACAAACCTGGAGGCTTCTGTCCAGACCGGACACCTTATGTGCACAAGTCCTGAGAGCCAAATATTATCCTACTGGTGACTTACTAAATGCTGGACCAAAAAAAGGGTCATCCTTTACATGGCAAAGCATTGTGAGTGGTATTCAGACGTTTAAAAGAGGTCATATTTGGAGAGTGGGAAATGGGCGGAGCATTAATACTTGGAAAGATCACTGGATCCCTGGTAACTTGTCAAGGAAAATAGATACAGCGAGGGGTCACAACCTGTTGAGAACCGTTGAAGAATTGATTAACCCAATTACTGGACAGTGGGATGAAGAGTTAATTCGGGATACTTTCCATCCTCTTGAAGTTCAAAAAATATTGGAAATACCGATCAGTCCAAATCTGGAAGATGATTTTGTGGTATGGCATAAAACAAGAACTTATACCTTCTCAGTCCGATCTGCTTATTACACCGAGTGGGAGCACCAATTTCGTATTAAAATTGGGCGGTCAGATGGCCAAGGATCATCCATGAACAACCCTGTATGGGATATTCTTTGGCAGCTACGTGTTCCTGCAAAGATAAAAATATTTGGGTGGAGAGCATTGCATGGTTTGATCCCAGGATTGGGTGTCTTGGCTAATAGGCATATCAAAGTATCTGCTCAATGCCCAATTTGTTTGCAAGGTTCAGAAGATATCCGACACCTGATGTTCACATGCGGAAGAGCTAAAGAAGTTTGGAAATCTTTGGGACTTGAAGAAGTAATCAGCAATGCGGTTAGTCTGGATAGATCGGGATCAGTGGTTCTGGAAGAAATACTAAGAAGTCCTATAAAAAAATCGCCTGTTCTTGGCCAGCTTGGTTTGCAAGAAATTGTTTTAGTAGCTTCTTGGTACATTTGGTGGCAGAGGAGAGAAGCAGTGAAGGGAGGAAGGGTGGCGCCACCATTGAGATCAGCTCTCTCAATACAAGCACTCACTCTGAACTATGGTTTGGCGGCAAAAAGAGCAACCCCAAAACAGGTACAATGGATTAAACCCCCGTGGAATAATTATAAAGCTAATATTGATGCATCATACTTCCCAAACGGAAGGGGGGCTGTGGCAGTGGTTATACGTAATGATCATGGTGAGGTGATAGCGGGTGGTGCATGGCCAAAACAAAATTTGTTGGATGCTATGACTGCCGAGGCGGAAGCCCTTAGACATGGCCTTCATCTCATCGAGAGAATTGGATGTTCTCCGGTTATTATTGAAACGGACTGCTTGGAGTTAGTGCAGGCTTGCAATGGAGCGGAACTATGGAGCCCATGTACACCTATAATTGCTGATTGCTGTGAAATTTCTCAACGTCTGGGTATGATCACTGTTCAACATTGTCCAAGAGAAGGAAATAAGGTCGCTCATAATCTTGCTAGGTCCTGTTTTGAAGAGGATAATATGATTACTTGGGATGCCCTCCTAGGCAGGTTGCTTTAGATGCTTTAGATGATTTAGCTGTCTTGAACAATGTTGTAATTGAATCTTGATGTTTAGAGGCAAGTTTCAGACGCACTCTTTTCCTTACCAGGGTACCGAAGAAGACTGGAAGGTTTTTAATGAGGCGGCTTGCTGGCTTTAATATATGTGATTTTCAAAAAAAAAAAAAAAAACAACCAAGTGTATTTTGGATCTTATGGCAGAAAGCGTCACTTCAAACCTTACATATATAGGCTTCATTATCGTAACATTTCCTGCCTCGCTCCAGCCAGGCATCTCAATTTTAGGGTTTCTGAAACGAGTTGGACAGGGAAAGGGACACTTGAACATTCGTGTTCCTCTTGTCTGTTGCTTCTGCTACGAATACGTTGAACATTCGTGCGCGTGATTGATAGATTAGACGATAACACGAATATGTTGAACATTCGTGCATGCCTTATTCAGTTATTTTTGGTGCTGTCAGAATGCTTATGCGTATCTGCATGCAATGCAAAGAAGATGCTCGCGAAATTGTTTAAAGCGAATCTCCATCGGTAAGTGTTTGTGCGTGTGTCGACCTGCATCCGTATGCTAGCTAGTTTCGTTTTGTTTTAGCAGGATCCTGGGAGCTCGTTTTCTTGTGGATCAGTATTGGGACCTCGGCAGCTGACAAATTGAACAAAATATACCCAAGCTCTCTCGGCTTCTATATCACAGCTTTTTCTTACAGCACTGCTCCCGAATGCTTACACAAACAGCAAGATCTGAGCACTCTTCATCAGGGCCCAGCCCAATAGCAGCCCTAAACAAACGGCCAGGGATAACTAAAGAAAATTGGATGCCCATGGACCGGGCCGTACCATAATGAACAAACTTGTGCACACTGCTGTAAATTATTTTTTTAACTTAGCCGGCCAACTTTGCTGAACAAGTTCGTGCTTATCGGAAATAAGTGACTCAACTTTAGCCAAAGTAGGGTTCCTTATTTCCGAACATTGTTGTACTTGGATAACTTGCAATACATAATATACATTGCATGATATTGGTATTTCACTAAAACGATTTTGAGTTCAAGACCTAACCAAGTCTTGAAGAGCCGCACACGTGAAAAAGAGTGTTGTTGCATGCCTTTGCGGAACAATTAGCTACACTTGTTAACTAGTTTGGTGACATACTCAAGCGACAAGACATATAGTAGATCTATTTACCATTCTTTGAAGACTCAATGGGTTTTATCATGGTGAATACAAAACCTACAACCCTTTCAACAAAATACAGGTTTGTCAGAAATTCAAAAAAGACATGCGCAAGTTTAAGGTGATTAAAATAATTTTCGGATGTACATTATACATGTTAAAGTGTGAACTTGTAATAGTCTTCTGTATGTAGTCTTATAAAGAACTAGTTGGATTTTAGGTGGCATGCTATTGGCATGAGTTGTCAGAAACCTTGCTTCAACATCTCTTAGGCCTTTTACAATGGAGGGTCTCTTAGCACATTAACATAGGTAAAATAAATGCTTAAGAGATGTAATCTCTGTAATGGATTTTCTTAAGGATTGTCTATATTTAATGATTTTGGTGATATATGTGCATGAGGTTGCGTTAGCCACTTTTTTCTTGCCTATGACTCCATGCAAGGGTTGTTGTACTCCCATCATTAAATATGGTGCCAAATAAGTATTTTGCCTATGATATCGTGCCAAGAATCTTCCATTGTGAAAGGTCTATGATTTAAGTTGGACCATATATTTAACATTTATTTACATGTCTGTGGTATGATAAATTCTGAATAATATATATAACCTTCTAATTCTATGATTTGCTCCGTGATTTAGCCATGCTTAATGGTTTGTGTCCCATAAAATGGTTTACAAGAAAGAAACAAAAATCGAATGATACTTAACTTCTACATATATGGTTGTGTGATACACATTAGCTATATTTCCGGTGAGAAATGTGAATCAACATGCAGTATGTTGATAGTAAAACTGATATGTATCAATCTCTTAAAAATACGAGTACATCTGCCATTGATACTTCTCCCGATTTAAATTTCGTGGTTTGTTTGATTAATCAAGGCAAGGTTTTAATTGACAATTACTCTGCTAGCATCATGTAATTTAGGTGACACGAATTGATTTTATTAGAATCACAATTCACATTGCTCAGGATGCACATTAAAGAGATAGATACCGGTCAAAGCTATTGTAAATATATGTTTTGTTTTGAAACATGGAGAATATTTTACACTATCCTCATGTTTATTTTGTATTAAAATATTGAGACATTTGTGGCCTGAAGTTGTGTAGCTACACATTTGTAGTCCTCAAAGAAAACAAGTTTGGAAATCTCGAAGATTTGTGATAAAAACTCAGTCAAACTAACATAGTTTGACTTTCTAAAAACCATACTCCCAGTTTGGAAATCTCGAAGTTAGGAGTATTAAGCTTGTGATTGATGGGGAGTGGTGTTTTGGCACACGGGAGCATATGATCCCAGTTTTAAAATTTTATTTTAAATACACTTTTAAAATGTTGAAAAGTTTGGACATAAAATTTAATAGGTACATCTTGAAGTTCTACACGTTCACAAGTGGTTTCACGGAAAACTGACATTTTTCTTGTCGTGTGTAAAAAAGACAAATTTTGTTAAAAAAAAGCAGTGTAAGTGACTTTTTTTTTGTCTTTTCTACACAAGTTATAAAAAATGTTGGTTTTTTGCAAAATTTGATGTATGTACGTAGAATGTCGATTTGCAAGTGCGAAAATGTTTGTTCGAATTCTTTTGACATTTCAAAATGTTTTTCCGGTGACAGTACGGAACTTTATGTCAGGCTAGCAAAAATGAGTGGCACGCGTGGTTCACATTTACGGAGTACTGTACGGACCTACACGAGCCAGGCCACACTGACAGGTTCGTCCCGCATGGCAGTGAGTCAACCCGACCCGAGGGCACACGCCACGCACCGCAGCTGTGTGAGACGAGACCTCCCACCCATCTCCCATGGCGACGGGCCCTCCAGCCGCACACACACCCGGATCCCTAACCCTAGCCTAGATCCCACCGCACTCAAACCCTTCTCTGCACGACCACTCTCCCCCCCAGCCCCGCTGACTCCTGCCTGCGCGCCTGCACTGCCTCGCCCATGGACGTGGGGAGCAGCAGCGCGCGGACGGTGGCGGCGTGCGTGATCGGCGGCATCGTGCTGGGCGCCTCGGTCGTCGCGCTCCACCTCGGCGGCGGCTCCGCGGCCCCGACCCTGCCGCCCGTCGAGGCCCTCCGCCGCCGCTTCCGCCGCCGCCGCCGCCCCGTGAGGGTCTACATGGACGGCTGCTTCGACATGATGCACTACGGCCACTGCAATGCGCTGCGCCAGGCGCGCGCGCTCGGGGACGAGCTCGTCGTCGGCGTCGTCAGCGACGACGAGATCACAGCCAACAAGGGACCACCCGTCACGCCACTCCATGAGAGGTCTCATCTCATCTCCGATCCCTTTCCTAGCTAGTTCTACCGTTTGCTTCCCCTCCATGAGATTGCGGCTAACTTTTCTGCTCCAGCAACATCTTTTTTTTCTCCAATGTGACTAGAATAATCAAGGTAGTAATAATATTCCCTCCTCTAACTACATTCATACAATGTGAATTTCTGGGGTACACTTCTGGCTGTTGCTCATTGTCAGTACTCAGACCAACCTTTGGTGTCTTTGTGTGAATGAAAAATGTGTTCTTTGAGGCCCTACTGTAGAGGAGTTGCATATTTGCAAGAAAGTTTCTTTTTTTATATATCTTAAATTCTAGATGATAGTTTGCGGGCAGGATGCACTCTTTGGTGTTCTGGGACTTGTATGATTTTGAAACAAAGCAGTAGCTTGGTATCTTGGCGTGAAAATATCATTTGGAATGTTGGCGTGAAGATATCATTTGAAACAAAGCAGTAGCTTGGTGTTCTGGGACTAAGTTATGTTACTGGAACTACTATCCTATCGATATTTTATTGTTGCATGAATGATTTTAATTGTACAATCAGTGTTACAGTTCTGCAGTCAAGTGAGTTTTGGTCAGTGCATAACATGGCTGGCTGGCATGGGTTAATCAGGCCAGGTATTTGATAGCTACACAAATGTTGACTTATGCTGGAACCGCTTGGTGATCCTGTGCGTTTATAATTTTATAAGGTCTGTGTGATATGTGTGCTTTGTTCCGCTGATTTCGTAGGAGCAAATCTGACTTTGCTCAAATGGCACGAATGTATTAATAGAAAACCGGTGCCGAACCGACTTTTTGCACAAACAGCATGAATGTATTTTCGAAAACCAGTGTAGTAAGGCAAGATTTACTGCCAGCCTGCCATGAGTTACTGTGCCTACTCTTGTTTCTAGAATGCTTACTTCACGCCTTAGTGTTCTAATGTTTCTGTGCTTCTGCAATCTGTAGCATTGGGAACTGTTCATGGGCTTTTATGTGCTCTGGTTTTAGTTAGTTTGCAAGGCCAGATTTGCCATTAGAGTAGTTCAGGCTAGGCTGTATGGGATTTTCGGCATTATACGTTTGGTTCTTTGGAAGCAATTATGGTATTAACCCCTAAATTTCTATTGTGTTTAGCATGCATTTCTTTTTCCTAATGTTTCCCTTTTTCTGGTAATACAGGATGAAAATGGTCCGTGCTGTCAAATGGGTGGACGATGTTATTCCAGATGCACCATATGCCATAACTGAAGAATTCATGAACAAGCTATTCAATGAGTACAATATTGATTACATTATCCATGGTGATGATCCTTGCCTGCTCCCAGATGGTACTGATGCATATGCCCTTGCTAAAAAGGCTGGCCGATATAAGCAGATTAAAAGGACTGAAGGAGTGTCAACTACAGACATTGTTGGTACTGATTCTGCTTCTTGTATGTGTTAGATAACTAAAAGTTATAATTTCCATACTGAAATTGAAGTTTGAAAAACCATGGAATATCTTGGTTACAGTTCTTAGTTGCAAGCGCTCTCTGATGCCCAAATCCCATAGTGATCTCCACTACTGCAATTGGGTCTAGGTCAACCAGAAACCTGTTTCTTGAAAGCTGTCTGCTCACCAGATTTTCTTACCTGGTTTCTCCTGATACGTGACTTTAAGAAAGAACTTGACAGCAGTTTCATATCTGTCGTCAAGACTCACCACATTTTCTTGTTTGCACCATACATGCACTTTTACTGATATCTTGAGCATTTTTTCTTCATTGCAGGAAGAATGCTTCTCTGTGTTAGAGAGAGACCAGCTTCTGATAATCAGAACCACTCTTCACTGCAAAGGCAGTTCAGTCATGGGCATGGTCAGAACATTGATCATAGTGGATCTGGAAGTGGAACAAAAATATCTCATTTTCTTCCTACATCTCGGCGAATAGTGCAGTTCTCAAATAGCCGGGTATAAGTTCTGCAGTTTCAGAGTTTCTCATGCATAATACGTCATTTATTTTGGGTAATGAAAATTCCACCAGCCTCTACAGCGTGGTTAGCACCTAATCCTGATATCAGAAATTAGTTTGAGGTGGCTACACTATGATAATCTCTATGCAAAATGACAGTTCCTTTGTTTTTACCTAGGTAGAGGTTTGTCTGTGCATCATTGCTAGAAACTTGCACTGACAAATGTTTCCTCTTCGTAAAATATGAACCTTTTGGTGTTGGTGCACTTAGTAGGCATGAATGAGGACTTAAGAGAGGGAGTGAGAGTTATTTGTGCAGCGTGCTTCATTAATTAGTCAAATGTGATTAAGCGATTTGATTGCCAGTAGGGGTTTGGGGGTTGAGTGTCTCTGAGTTGAGAGGCGATAGTCAGAAATAATAGAAGTTCACATATCCTTGAATTTATATACTTTTAAAATTTAATATTCACTCTGTAAGTGTAAAATCTGGTTGAATATTGTTCAAATTTCTTGTAAGCTGGTGATAGTTTGTGTGATTGTACTAGATAGAACTAAAGGTTATTCTTTTCTCAGCTTATTTTCTTTTCTGTTTGACTAAGCTAAGCTTTACCATTGCAGAGTCCAGGACCAGATTCTCGGATAGTTTACATAGACGGTGCATTTGATCTGTTCCATGCTGGCCACGTCGAGGTGAATGCCAACCCCTGAAACACAAAAGGAAGCAGAGAAAACCATGACTTTCTCAGCATTTGGCTGTTCTTGCATATGCATGTCTGGGTTGTACGTTTGAAGGTTTAAGCTGAATTTAACTCATGAAAACCTAGTAATTCTGCACTAGACTTATAGGTTGCTATCATAGCAGCCCCCCCCCCCCCCCCCACCCAAAAGCCAAAAGGAAACAGAGAAAACCATGAGTTTCTCAGCATTTGGCTGCTCTTGCATATGCATGTCTGGGTTGTACGTTTCACGGTTTAAGCTGAATTTAACTCATGAAAACCTAGTAATTCTGCACTAGACTTATAGGTTGAAGCCTAACAATAACGAATCTTAGATCTTATCACCAATTTGCATGGGGCCCAAGCTAAAAGATATCTTCCTAATTTAAATGATAGGCTTCAGGGGGGTCCTCTCTCTAACTTGGTGATGGGTGGGCCATGGAACTATACACATATAACAAATTCAGACTTCTGTTTATTCACAGTTTCTTTCTGTGTAGATATTGCGACTTGCTCGAGAGCTTGGAGATTTCTTACTTGTTGGTATCCACACAGATCAAACCATAAGGTAAATACGATTGTTTCATCTCCTTTTCTTCTGTAACTACAGAGCTTATACGGTTCATTTGTTTTTCCCAGCCTCACTTTATAATTCATAACTTCTCTACTCAACTGTCTCAACATTACATTCTTTCTTTTGATGTTCACGCTTCAGTTCAACTCGAGGACCACATCGCCCAATAATGAATCTCCACGAAAGAAGTTTGAGTGTTTTGGCTTGCCAATATGTTGATGAAGTGATCATTGGTGCTCCATGGGATATTTCAAAAGACATGGTGTGCTTTCTATTCGACTCTTAACCATGACATTATGTAATTGTAGTATAAAATGCTTGATGATAAGGCATTAGTGGTATACCAGTAAAAGCCTAATTTCAAATCCAGTATTACTTTGAGAATATAGGGCGACTTGCACTTATCACGGTTCTATGCACAAATGATAAATCTTATATTTCTGAGACCATGCAGGAGTGCGTAAATCTTATTTTTATATCGCAGTTATAAATTCACTAAAATGTTACATTCCAGATTTTATTTTTAGTTCAGATGTAATCTAGGTCTGAACATAGGTGACTAGGCCCATTAACTCTACTAGGTCCACTATGCATTTAACTACGCCCGCCGTCCTGGTGTATAGGTCCTACATATATCCCTAGATCATCAATTTGACCAACGTAATACAAGGTATATATTACAAAACATATATCATTAGAAACTTCAGATCTTATACTTTCTAATGTATTTAAGTGATGATTTGCTTGCTATTAATGTTGGATATAAAGGCCTTGACCTATCTTTGGTGGAAGATTGAATTAAATTACTATCTCTTCCCATAAAAAGATGCCACGAGTTTGTCTAAATTTAGATGTATCTAGACACTCTTTACTGTATAGATACATCCGAATTTAGACAAATCCCTGACATCCTTTTATGGACGGAGGGAGTACTTACAAGTCACACTATCACTGAAGGGTCAGGGCCTGCACTCATAGTTTTTAGTCAATAACAGTCAAAACCTTAAAATGTGATAGACAACATCTATGTGTAAAACAGCAGTACCTCGACATAGTATTAAAAGAATAATTATTGACTAGTATGAAGGTTAGTTCACTACAAAATAAAAGATAACAATGAAATTGACAGAGAGAAGATAACAAGGAAATCAGCAGAGAGCATGATTCCATAGCCTACCGTTTTACTGAGATATATCGATAACCTTCCATAACCTCTAGTTTTTCCAGTATCCTTTGTGTCATCTCTAGCTTGATTCTTCATTAAGTTATACTGAGTTAGCACATTGCTTTGTAAGGAAATTGTGTTGGTTGCTCGCATTGCCCATGATAAGCTGTGATGCCAACCATGATTAGCCGTTAGGTTCTGCGAAGCTGTTGACTCCAGAATCCTTTCCCAGTCTAAGGCATTCCTCATAGACATACAACAATAGTACACTGACCAAATTTGGTTATTTTGCTCAGTGATGACTTGATCAGTGTCCTCATTTTGTCCAGACTGGTAGCGTTGAATCACGACATAGAGGGCACCTAATCTGTGATCATTTGACATAAAACAATGAAGTCTTTTTTCACAAATTAAATCCATATGATTTCACTTGTACAACATATCCTCTAACCTTACGTATGATATCCAGGATCATTTAGAAACCACCAGGTGCAGTTTTTATTGAATCAGGTTCATGTGTATGTGGTGTGTGTCAGGAGTTCTCTAACTTCTTTTTCTTTTCTACAGATAACCACTTTTAATATTTCATTGGTTGTTCATGGAACTATAGCTGAGAACATGGACTATACAGAGGTAATTAAGCTGTCCTTTTCTTGTGCTGTGAGAGTGTTGAACCTTGATAATTTATCATTGTCACTTGCATTTATCAGGGTGATTCAAATCCATATGCTGTTCCAATTGCTCTGGGCATTTATCATAAGCTGGAGAGCCCTTTGGACATCACCACTAGTACTATTATAAGGAGGATAGTGTCTAATCATGAAGCCTACCAGGTAACTACCCTGATATTGGATTAGATTGTTAAGTGGAGTTTTGGTCCCCCTTGTGCTGTATGCAGTTCTATGCTATATATTCTTGGCTGTGCAAATATGGTTTTCCTTTTGTCCTCGTCATATCAATGTTGTGTAAACAGTAGTCATTTTCTACTGATGTTTATGGTACTGTATTAGCAGTGCCTGAGTAAATACATTAGGATATGTAGCATTTAATATTTGTGTCTCCCTGGGACCAATATTTCCTGCAATAACTATGCTCAACAACACGTTCTTTGGTGTGGGGATTGATATGATCTGCATTTATTCTGGTCCACTTATTTGGTGTGTGATTAATTCATATTTGGCATGTGGTGTTGCTTTGTGCAGAAGCGGAATGAGAAGAAGGAAGCCAGCGAGAAGAAGTACTACGACAGTAAAAGCTTTGTGAATGGAGGGTAACTTATGAACATGTCTTCTTACAAGACTGTTCCCTGATCTTTGAGGCTCTAACACAGGTCACAAATGAAACAGTTAGGTGATCCTCAATTTTACCGCTCCATTGTCATTTTTTGCTATATAGCTTAGTAGCTTCAGATGCAATATTGATGTGTGACAGGCAGTGGTGCTGAATTGGCTTAGAGAGCCTTGGGGCATTTCCCCCTCCCACTTTCAGTGTCCCTACCCTATTCTCCCCCCTGTATACCGGCTTTCACAGCTGCCGTTACCGGCTGAGTTATTTTTGAGATCTATAGTTCTTCCAGAATTGTTGTACAACATGAATGCTAGGTCGATTAATTGTTTGTTTCCCTGTTGCTCTTGTTTGGTGGGCATCCAATGCAAGTCATTTTCTCATATATTTGGTGGAGCTGTGTTCCGATCTTAATCTGAACGTGGACTAGCTGATATGGTTGTCAGTCACCGGTCGGTGAAAGCAACTGGATCCGATAGTACACCTGGACGGTTTGGTTTTGTCGCGGTCTGCCGACACGTCAAGATCTACCAGTAATCTTGTCAAAAGGGGTGCTAACTAATAACACTAGAAAGGAGCCAGATGGTCGCACCTTGCTGGTTCGGTTCATTGGTCCCGTACACTTACTGCCGTGGAAAAGGATGTGCTACCTGTGAGATCTCCAAATAGTTCATTTTAGTAGCTGCTGGGGCTGCCTGTGTTTGCTCTCTTGTGAGCAACCTTCCACTATGTGCTGGCCATTGCTTTGCATTTTGCTACTTCCCAGCAGCACTGGCTTGGCTTTGATTTGGACTGACACCCGTCTCCTGATTCTTGGGTGGTTTATCTGACAAGATAAGGGATCCGCAGCTGTTGTAACAGTTGTCATTCTGGCTGGAAGCGCCTGAGCTCATGGACTTGAGTGTTTGCTCTGTTTGGGAAATCATTTTTGCTTCTTTCTGGGAGAAGATATGAAGGCCCCTGAATTGATGGATCTCTGATGTGCCCTTCGTGGTCTGCATCCTTCCTTCGTGGTTAAGACATGGCATGTTACACTGTAACCGTGTCTTGGTGTTTGGAAACACAAGCGAGTCATCATAGGAGATTCCTGGAAATTTTGAAAACAGTGAAGCTACTCACCTGTCATTTTCAAATTGGAATTTATCGACAGGAAATGTATTTATCCTTTTGAAAGGAAGTGCATAAAAAGAATGGCAAAGATCAAATTACCCCTCTGCTGCAAATTCACATTGAAAGTTCAAACTGAACTTTGAATGATAATTACATATAGTCCTATCTGACTGTGAGTCAACCTATAGTTGCCGGATCAAATTACCCCTCTGCTGCTAATTCACATCGAAAATTCCGAGTGAACTTTGAATGATAATTACATTTCGTCCTATCTAACTGTGAGTCTGTGAGTCAACCTACGGTTGGATGCGGTAGAAAAAACTTTCTTCTCACGACCACCCATTGCCTTTCGGTGCCTTTTCTCTGCGCTCAAATGCATGCTGAATTGGGATTTGGTTTGCGAATAATTCAGTGGGGGCTGCATAAAGAAGAAACCAACAGCATCTAAAAGGGGGAGAAATGCGAAATGAAAGTTGCTCTCACTCTGGATGGTGTGGGACAAGCTGAAGATCCACCTGCTGCACATCCCAGCGACCACGTCCGACACACTCCCCCATGTTAGATGGTCACTTGCCCATGCATATCATGTCAGCTCATTCATATTTCGTTCCACCGGGGCCCTGATAAATACGGAATCATCCGTTGCTAGTATCTCCATTTTTTTAGGCAATATATCTCCATGTTTTGTACTCCTTCCATCCCTAAATATTTATCTCAGATTTGATAATCTAGACATATTTTAGCCTATATTTAACCTAAATCCGCGACAAGTAGAGCCGAATGGAGTACTCATTTTGCAAATAAGAGGGATGATGATTCAGTTTCCATCTTCATCTTACCAAGCAAACCTAGCTTAAAATGAAATCATCAATCCAATAAGCAATTTAGCTACGCAACGAGACAAATCAGCCAACAACGGTGGAATTTCAAGACATGAAGCGAGAAGAAACAAAGAGTAGACACCACCATCTTCTACCACAACAAACTGCTGCCACCCATCCCGGCCGCGCCATGGTCTAGCCGAGATGTCAAACAATATAGATAGAGAGATCACCGGTTCCAAGATGACGCCCCCAAGGAGTAACGCCATCGAAGACACGTCCATTTGTGGACCATCTCTGTTTTTAACCCGAGGAACCTTCAGATCTCGTTTGGCACTTATTTGTAAGAAATGGCATTGATAATATTATTTTATTTGACAAATTCACAGAAATGATAAGATAGCGGACGAAACTAAAGTTGGGCACGGGATAAGAATCATGAAATTCTCAATTGAGTTCCATAACCCATTCTTGGCAACCAAACAAGTTTTTTTCTTCTAAAACTACAAATAAATTCTTTGATTTCAGCCCCCAAATGAGGGTCGAAGATGTGTAGAAGACTGGAAACTCTACGACAATGCCTTCATAAAGGGAAACAAAGCCCTTGGGCATCCCCATCGCGACAAAAGCTAGCACAACGCTTCAGCTCGTGGCATCACACCTTGCCTCCTCATGAACCATTTATCTTGCTGGCTAAGCCTAACGACCACCCGAGTGCATGACCTCGCCAATCTTTCCTACCAAGGTTGCAACCTTCCTAAACAATACCATGGCATACCTCTCACTTCAGAAGGACATGGAAACTGGACGCTAGTTATTATGAAGGATCAAGATGTTCTCTCATGAAACCGTCCTCCCTCAATTTCCACCGCTTTCCGGATTACATGCCAATCTTTTGTAAATTCTCATTTTCTCTAACAATGCAGGTAATTCGTACCTCGCAAGCTCACAACTACTAAACATAGAGGAAGTTCGCCGATATAACATGAGAGAGTAGCCTAGGGTTTGTCGTGGGTGTGTGTACTAGCTTGTTCAGTTCACGAACAGAGAATGCCTCTACCTTCTAATAAAATATGATAAACTTAAACATCAACCAAACAAGAGAGCAAATGTGAGGATGAGACCCCAGCCTATTTATATATAAATTCCCTGGCTGGGCATGCTCTCAGATAAGGAGCTGCCTTGGTCATTGTGTTGTGTAGGCTAGATTCATTAGGTAGGGCGCCTTAAACCGCCAACATCATCATCGTGCTGCATATGCATTTGCCGTGCCAAGTTCTCGTGTCATGTATGATGGCTACGTATGTCCTACCGGCCGGCAAGCTCTTGTAATAAGCTCAGCCGCTAGCTTTTCCGACATGATTGGAGCCAGTAGCTAGCATTGCTTGCCCTCAAAATTTCCATCTTATCATTTTTCATGTTACATTTGGCATTTCAGGCTTGATATTTGTAGTATATGTAACGAAAATGTTTGTCCTTGAGGAATACAGTAAGAAGATTAATTAGATCGACGGGGGTAGCCGATCATGGCTAGGTCAGGCTACCATGTGTACCGTGCACTGTCAAAGTGTCAAGCTGTTCAGAACTGTAGCGAGCAAGAAAAATAACGGCAGGGTCAGCTTTAGTTTGTCCTTTAGCTGAGCGTGCACGTGAAAGCTTGGCAATGACCATAATTACAGGAGGCTGCAGGTAATTAGTTTATCAGGATATCGTCGGTCATCAGTTAGTCCAGTGATTAGCATATCCCAAGACGATCCCAACTACTCTTTATAATTCTTCAACAACAAAAAAACTACTACACTCTTGGTGATGATAACTTGTAGCCATGTGCAGGCACACACGCACTTTCACTCGCAGCTAGGCCCACGCTCAATCTTGCATATTTTTTTAAAAAAAATGTTAGCAGGAGAACTGTTAGATTCAATTTACTGACCAGCATAAGACAAGAGAGATTCAATTTACGAGGAAGTCGGATTCAAAAAACCGTAGACATGATCTCTTCGCACCACACAAGAACATAACACTTGTTCAAAAAAAAAAACATAACAAGGGTATATTTTGATCGACACCCACCCTTATAGAGGTAGGGTGTACGTGTGTGCGTTTATAGGGGTGAGTGTATGCGCGTGTATATGAACGCCTACATTTGTACTGTGTTTCTCAAAAAAAAGACAAGGGGTCGGGACACGGTTTAAGACCGTATCACAACCGATGTAAGACAACTTAGAACGATACGCGACTCCAGGGTGGCACGCATCAACATACAACCCACCCATAGCGCCTAGAGGAAGTCGGCAAGTGGATGGAAGGACTCGACCAAACCTGAAGGAATGTGACAACAATGTACATTGCACCTTCAAGAGCCACACTCTGAGCAACGACCAACAATGACTCCAACCGTCGTCTTGGGACTCACGAGGCACCTAGACAACACCCCCAAAGAGGGTACGGCACCAAAGCATCGTTGATGCCCGATCCAAAAAAAAAACCCGGATCTAAAGTTTTTCCTGGTGCTCGGGACGAGAAACTAATAGGGCTAAGACGACTCCTTCAAGAAGGTAACGACACCCGTAGGCGTCGCCATTGTCCGCGAGTGATCTTCCATCGATGTTACCACAGGTGATCGAGGAGTTGGAGGTGTGTTGCCGGAGTAGTTTGTACCTCCCACCAACATCAGAGAAGATCCGTCCCGACAGAGACCCCTGGCGTTATCCCATACAATCAGTCGCGCCGCCACCACTAACCCAATCCACGCCTTCGCCGAAAGAGTTCTCTTTTTAGGAATGGACATGTTGCCTTTTTCGGACCTAGGTCTCTTCCATGGCCACGAACTGCTCCGCCTGCGTTGTGTTCGGCCAATTATCTCTCCATTTTGAGATAAGAATGTTTTGCACTTTGTCTCCAAGAAGGATCTAGATACACATGTTTGAGCTTTGATTTCATTTTTCACTTGCGTAGATCATGGCCGATAGCTCTAATTTTTTTTATACAACCATTTCATTGATACATCATCCAATGACTCCTCCGACGATGATGCCGATGTTTTGAAACGAAAAGCAATGCCCAAGGTTCCGGGGTTCAGTAAAGGGACGTGCGGCCAAGTGGAATCGAAAAAGAGAAGCTAGGCGCGTCCAGTTGCGGGACTTAGTGCTAGGCGCGTGCTCCGCCACCTCCTCCCGCATCAACACCGCCACCGCCGGCGCCACAACCGGTTCTATGCTGGTCGTGCCCTTGGGCACCTTTGGTCTTTGTCGACACTGTGTCGACACTGTGGACGAGGAGTAGGCGTCCATGGCGCGAACCATAAATATGGTTTTATATTAAGTGTTTTTTTAGCACTATGTAAATTACTTTCTATTAAAAATATTATTGAAAAAAATGCGTCAGGCTGTTGGGACAGACCCCGATCCAAATAGACATCCGCTAAACAATAACCATTTTGGTATCCACGGTCCGACACAAATAGACACAAATGGACGCTTTTTCATGTCTGAAATGTGTAGGGGCTACTAGAGGGCATCTACAGTAGTCCCGACCATTTCAGACAACATTTGTGTCAGTTTCAGTCCGTTGCGTTGGACCACTGACACTAAAATCGGTCGCACCTCGCCTCTTATCCGTTTGGGTCAGGGCACATGCCCCAGCGGCCTAACGCAAATATTTTTTCGAGTTTCATTGGTAGAAACCATAATTTTAGATAGACTTAAAAAATATAAAAACATTAGAAACCAATGGCCTAGACCCAGGCCTACTCTATTTGCAACGGCTAATTGGGTGCCGGCGCATACATATGGTGAACCGGCGGTGGAGGAGGAGGGACTGCTGCTAGTGACCCATCCCATGGCCATTTGGGCGCCCAGGAAGGCAGCGGGTACGCCGTTGGAGGTGGTGGAGGATATTATGGATCTTGCATGGGCCATGGTCCCACATCGATGGTGATGGCTTCACGTGCGATGCCTCGATGGACACCCTTAGGGCCTCGTCCTCGGACATGCCGAGAGTCATCACCGCCACTGCATAGCGAGGCGGCACCTGTGGCGGCGGCACCGACTACTTCTCCTCCGAGCCTCAACGCCTTCTCATCATCCATGCCATTCAGGCATAAGAGGGAGCTTGTCCACTATGCCCACTTCCTTGGCCTACTTCACCATGTAAGCAAGGTAGCCGAGGTAGTCCTCGGTGTTGTCCTCTCGTCCTTTCTAGGGTTTTGGTCACCGCCGATGGCCTCCTCCTCCTCCTCCTTCACCGGCGCGAGCGAAGCGGCGTAGTGGTACTCGTCATCACCGAGGAAACCCGCTCGGCGCCTCGGATCCCATTCGAGGTGGCCGAACAAGTCCCACAATGATGAGTTAATGTCGTACGCGGGGTCATCGATGAGGTCATGCGGAATAAGGGCCCGACGCCAGGAAATCTCATGCCGCCGCTCTCGGCCGTGCAGTGGCACTGGCGGCATGGGAACCCTCCTGTGGCTAAGGAGCCAGCCATCGGGGAGGTGGACGTTGTTCCATCCTGGAGTGCACGGTGCGCGCGCCCGAGCCACGTCGAAGGTGATGCAGACGCAGATGCATGGCCTCTTCTTATTCTTTGGCGTCGACAAACCGGTCTTGTAGTCGTTCTTCGGCTTCCTATATGGCCATCCCTTGCCCATGGATGATGCCGCGCTGTCTATTATGTGGGAAATAGGGAGAGATGGTTGTGGAGAAGAGCTAGGCTAGGAGCCTAGGACGATGCTCTTAAAAGGGGACAGTACACGCCCGATATGAATATCTCACTGGTTTCTAGGCCGCATGCCATTGATGATGATGCAGAAATCAGTTAGAGCAAGTACAATAAGTCCTAGTCAGTTGGTTATAAGGATTACAATAGTATATTATTGCTTAGTTGGAGGAGAGAGAGGAGGAGAGAGAAGAAGAGTGGGCTCTTAGAGCAAGAACAATAGAAGAGTCAGCAGTTGGCTATACGTTTTTGCCATATCATCTATAGCCTACTTGTAGTCAGCACATACAATAGTTAGATACAAGTATGCACTATTTTATATGCATATGACCCACCTTGCAATCTCACAAATTGTCTAGGAGCACGCGCTATAGCTGGCTATTATCTTGTAGCCTGCTTCTCTTTTCTCCTCTTCTCTCTCATCCAACTCATCAAAACTATATTATTTTAACTCTTATAGCCTGCTGACTGTACCTTATTGTACTTGCTCTTATGCAAGAGCCAGCTCTAGCATGTGTTTCTAGACACTTTGTGAGAGAGCAAAATGTGAGTCATACATTGATAAAGTAGTACATTTTAAATTGGCTAGATAACATGGCTCTTGGTAGGGTCGTTACGTTGTTTGATACATAATTAGTCCCATAAGCCCATTGACAGTACGTGGACTCCGGCGTGGACCCGACTAGGACGTGCCGCATAACTCTTCCTACTGTTCGACCCCACCGCCACCATCTCGGTCTCTGACCATCGTTGTCGCCTCCCTCCTTTGGAATGAGTCCACTTTTTCATTCTCAATACTAGGGCCCGCCCTGATCCAGGGGCAAAATGGTCGAGGAGGAGGTAGGTTCTCCGGCGCAGGCGATGACGGTGGTGGCAACGCCTGCTGCGACGCCTGGATGGCCGCCTCGAGGCCAATCCATCGGGTGCGCTCCTCGGGGCGTCCGTGGCGCGCTGTAGGGAAAGTGTCATGAACACTCGTCTTCCGTTGGCACGTACTCCTCCTCCTCCTTCACGGGTGGCGGTGGCAGCGGTTGGTACGCCTCTTAGGCCTCGTTGTCGACATCATCATCGTCGAGGCCCTCGAGGTGCGTCTCGATCATCTACCGCCGAGCGTCGTGCTCGGCCTCAAACCACCAGCTCCACATCGGGGAGTCGAAGGTGTACACCGGATCCCGCTGCAGATCCAGCGGGAGGTGGGCTTGGCTGTAGAGGATCTCCGGCCGGCACGCGGAGCCGCGCAACAGGATGGTCGACACCGGCCTCCGCGCCTGGTTATTAAGATCAGCTAGCACGTGTGCGTGGGGACGACAGGTGCTTCGAGCGCAGCCGCGATCTTCATTTATTAAGACCAGCCGACATTTGTACGTGTGCGTGGGCCCGCGTATCCTCACCTCCCTCGGCCACTAATGGGTGGGCTCGAGGATTTTCCGAGAGAATGCGCGCTACACGTTGCCGTCCGCGGGCAGCACATAACCAACCCATGAGCCTAATTATGTGTCAAATGAGCTAATATTCCTATTTGGTGTTTTGTGCAACAATTACAACAAAATATTGTTGAATGTAGATGGGCTGCAGTCCAGTAAGGCAGCCCATATAGTCTACAATTCCTGAAATCTCAAGGCCCATCACGTTGGCAGCTTGGGACAGCCTTGGGGGACAAAGTTTAGTCCCACATTGCTAGTTGGGAGTGGGTTGGAGTGGTTTATAAGGGTTGTTGTTCTACTCCTTCCAAGTGAGTGAGAATAGAAGGAGCTCGCGACTCCTCCTCCTCCCGCCCGCCTCGCCTCGTCACGCACGCACGTCGCTTTTCGTGACTCGAGTTCGAGTTCGAGACACACTAAAGGAAGCCTAAATTTTTTGCTTGGTGCACCAACTGGTTTGGGTACGTGTCGACCTGCATGTGCATGTTCGCCGCGTGTCCTTGGCTTCCTACGCGTGTCAACGCGGTCGGCTATACCAGGAGACGGATCAGATCTGGAGTCTATAGTTCCCAGAACTCTCCAGTTCATCTCTCTCACGAAGAAGTTCCTTTTGCTGCGCTACTCTCTAGTTTTCCCCATCCCGGCGACTGCATGCACAGCCGTCCGGGAGAGCAGGCCTCCGAAACCCCGTCCGTTGAGATCCTGCACCGGGAGGCGGGCGATAAGGTTTTTGGGGAGCGTCTTGACGCGATCGCTGCTGTTCGTGCTCTTCTTCGCCGGTTCGACTGCTTCCTCGACGACTTCGACGACACCATGGGCGACATCGGCTATTCCCATGGTGGTGCTGCTGGTGCGACCTTCCCGTCGCGATGTACGTGCTTTTCCTCTCCTACTTTGCAGTGCTACTTGTTCCATGTTCAGATCTGATGCATGTGCTTAGTCTGATGTGTATGGTTAAGTATGCTTGTGCATCTGTAATGTTGCTTTCGGTAATTAATCTTACTTGGAAATTGCCTAATATTCCAACAATCCAAAAACCTTATATGCATAGGCAATTTTCACCGTTTGGTTTTGCTGTTGCGCTTAAACCGAGCCCGTTTACGGGTTCTCATTTCAAGAGATGGCAGAATAAGACCCTCTTGTGGCTCACTTCTATGGGCGTGCACCGAGTTGCGGAAGGTATTCCCAGAGGTCCGCTTACTCCTGAAGAGGATAAAGCGTTCGGGGATGCCACCGTAATCTTTGTGGGTGCCGTCCTAAGTGTGCTTTGAGACAAGTTGGTTGATGCTTATCTGCACATCCGAAATGGGAAGGAACTGTGGGATGCACTAGACGCTAAGTTCGGTCGCGATGCCGGAGGTGAACAGTATGCTATGGAGCAGTTCAATGACTACAGAATGGTTGAGAACCGATCTGTAGTAGAACAGACTCATGAGATACTATCATGGCAAAGGAACTTGAGCTCCTCAAGTGTGTGCTACCGGACAAGTTTGTCGCGAGATGCATTGTCGCTAAGCTTCCCCTTCATGGAGGAACTTTGCCACTTCTCTGAAACATCAGAGGCATGAGTTCTCTTGAGAATATCATGGGCTCTCGGATGTTGAAAAGAAGGCGAGGGCAAAAGACAAACACACTGGAGGAACCGATGGACGTTCTGCTGCCAATATGGTGCATAAAAATGCCCACAAGTCCAAGGGAAAGAACAAGGGAGTCTCGACTACCAACTTCAAGAAGAAGGGGAAAACGGAAAAGAAAGATCCTTGCTGGGTGTGTGGCGAGACGGGCCATTGGGCTAATCGCTGTCCACAACGCAAAGGAAAGAAATGTCAAGCTGGACAGAACTCAACTTCTGTCAACATGGTCATTGGTAACACAGGAACTACAGGGTATGGTAATATTTTACCTATTGTTCTTTCGGTGTTTCAGCAGAATGGTGGGTTGATACGGTGCCAATGTTCATGTGTGTGCTGACATCTCCATGTTTACCTCTTATCAGGCCCAAGGTTCCTCAGTAATGATGGGGAATGGGTTACATGCTACTGTTCGTGGTGTTGGCACGGTAGATCTGAAGTTTACTTTGGGAAAGATCGGGCAACTGAAGAACGTGTTGCATGTCCCTTCTATCAAGAAGAATCTCGTTAGTGGCTCCCGTCTTATGAAAGATGGGTTTAAGTTGGTGTCTGAGTCCAATAAAGTTGTACTATCTAAGTATGGAACTTTTGTTGGAAAGAGATATGAATGTGAGGGAATGTTTCGCTTCTCTCTAGAAGACTTCTGTGATAATGTTGTGAACCATGTAAGCACTAGCGTTAATGAGACTAATGTTTGGCATTCACGACTTTGTCATGTTAATTTCGGTTGTATGACGCGGCTTGCTGATATGAGTTTAATTCCGAAATTCACCTTTGTCAAAGGCTCTAAGTGCCATGCTTGTGTGCAAGCAAAACAACCCCGCAAGCCTCACAAGCCTACGAAGGAAAGAAACTTGGCACCACTAGAGCTCATACATTCAGATCTATGTGAGATGAATGGTGAGTTGACAAGAGGTGGAAACAAATATTTCATGACTTTGATTGATGATTCCACTAGGTACTGCTATGTGTACCTCCTGAAAACTAAAGATGAGGCTCTTGATTTCACCCTGCCACTTTCACCACAAGCTCTTGAAGAAGTCAGAACGCTACAAGGATTGGCTGCACACATTGATTTCTCTAATAATTCTCAAGACACTTGGACATATGATTGGGGAACTGCCACATATACATCGAGAGATTACTATAAATTCTGCTTTAGAGAGTGCACAACACATGTTTCCTTCCTTTGGCTCTGGAAATCTAAATGCACTCCCAAACTCAAGTTCTTTTGGTGGCTAGTTTTAGTAGACAGGCTGAACACTAGAAACATGCTACGCCGAAGAAACTACAAGATTAATTCTTCTTATAATTGCTTGATGTGTCCCTCACCACCAGAAGAAACTCTTGAGCACATGATCTTCCACTGTGATTTCAGCAGATCTTGTTGGGATAAATTGAAGATGGTTTGGTCACAACATGGCAACAGACTTGATATAATAGAACAGGGGCGTGCTACTTGGAAGGATCCTCTCTACATGGAAGTCACAATTGTTGCATCTTGGAGCATATGGAAGGAAAGGAATAACAAGCTATTCAATGGCATAGATCCAGATATTGACTCTTGGACAAGGAGGTTCAAGCAAGATTTTGCTTTACTAGTCCATAGAACTAAAAAGGATATGCATTCTTTTATTAATAATCTTGTAGACAATCTCTAAAACCCCCACCTGTACTTCCTGAGAACCATTTCTGTGTAAAAAGATGTAAATTCTTGGGGTCCTCCCAGACCCCCATATTAATATAGCAAAACAGTAGGAGCCTTTCCTACTGTTAAAGTTTCAAAAAAAAATCTATAAGGCTGAAGTTGAGAACCAACTTGAAAGAAAGATAAAAAGGGTTCGTTCCAATCGTGGTGGAGAGTACTTTTCTAATGAGTTCAATTTATTCTGTGCGGAACATGGTATAATCCATGAGAGGATGCCTCCAATTACCCACAATCCAATGGGATTGCGGAAAGGAAAACCATACTCTAACAGATTTGGTTAACGCCATGTTAGATGTTTCGGGTTTATCCAAGGAATGGTGGGGGGAGGCTATATTGACTTCATGTCATGTCCTAAACCGTGTTCCAACCAAGAATAAAGAGATTTCCCCATATGAGGAATGGGAAAAGAAAATACCAATACTCTCCTACCTACGAACTTGGGGTTGTTTGGCTAAAGTGAATTTGCCAATCACCAAGAAGCGAAAGCTTGGACCAAAAACCGTGGACTGTGTCTTTCTTGGCTATGCTGCCCATAGCATTGCTTATAGATTTCTTGTGGTGAAATCTGGAGTGGACGACATGAATGTTGGCACCATCTTTGAGTCAAGAGATGCTACATTCTTTGAGGATATATTTCCTATGAGAGATATGCATGGCATGTCTAGTTGGGAATCTGATCCAATTCATGACACTCATATGGAGTCTGATGAGGAATCTGATGATGAGAGTTCAGATTCTGATGAGGATGACAATGAAGCTCCCACAAGGAGTAAGAGACAAAGGACTGCAAAGTCTTTTGGTAATGATTTCATTGTGTATCTTGTGGATGATACTCCCACTACCATTTCAGAAGCTCTCGCATCTCCTGATGCAGACTACTGGAAGGAAGCGGTTCAAAGAGAGATGGATTCCATCTTGGCAAATGGAACATGGGAGTTAACTGAGCGTCCTTATGGGTGCAAACCTGTAGGATGTAAATGGATATTTAAGAAGAAGCTTCGAGTTGATGGTACTATTGAGAAGTACAAAGCTCGGCTTGTAGCCAAAGGCTATACTCAAAAGGAAGGCGAAGATTTCTTCGATACATACTCACCTGTGGCGAGATTGACCACAATACGAGTACTACTGTCATTGGCTGCCTCACACGATCTTATCGTTCATCAAATGGACGTTAAGACGGCTTTCCTAAATGGAGAGTTGGACGAGGAAATTTACATGGAACAGCCTGATGGTTTCGTACTAGAAGGTCAAGAAAGAAAGGTGTGTAAATTAAAGAAATCTTTGTATGGCCTCAAACAAGCGCCCAAACAATGGCATGAAAAGTTTGAAAGAACCTTAACATTTGTGGGCTTTGTTGTTAATGAAGCCGACAAATGTGTGTATTACCGCCATGGTGGGGGCGAGGGAGTTGTCCTATGTTTGTATGTGGATGACATACTAATTCTTGGGACAAGTCTCAAAGTGATTGAGGAGGTCAAAACCTTCTTATCTCAATGTTTCGAGATGAAAGATCTTAGAGAAGCTGATGTTATATTGAACATCAAGTTATTGAGAGATGGGAATAATGGGATTACACTTGTGCAATCTCATTATGTTGAGAAGGTGTTGAGCAGATTTGGCTATGCTGATTGCAAATCTTCTCTCACGCCTTATGATCCTAGTGTCTTGCTTCGAAAGAATGAAAAGGCAACTAGAGATCAATTAAGATACTCTCAAATAATTGGTTCACTCATGTATTTAGCTTGCGCTACGAGGCCTGATATCTCGTTTGCTGTATGTAAACTTACCGGTTTGTGGCCAACCCGGGAGATGATCATTGGCATGCTCTTGAGAGAGTGATGCGCTATCTAAAGGGAACCATGAGTTATGGAATTCATTATACCGGGTATCCAAGAGGACTTGAAGGGTATAGTGATTCCAATTGGATTTCTGAAATGAAGGCCACAAGTGGATATGTTTTCACTCTTGGTGGTGGCGCTGTTTCCTGGAAGTCTTGCAAGCAGACCATCTTAACGAGGTCAACTATGGAAGCAGAACTCACAGCATTAGATACAGCTACTGTCGAAGCGGAATGGCTTCGTGAGCTCTTGATGGACTTGCCTATGGTTGAAAAACCAATACCGGCTATCCTCATGAACTGTGATAATCAAACTGTGATTGTCAAAGTGAAAAGTTCTAAGGATAATATGAAAAGTTCCAAACATATCAAGAGGAGATTGAAGTATGTCAGAAAACTAAAGAACTCCGGAGTGATAGCATTGGATTATGTCCAAAGTGCTAAGAGTCTGGCAGATCCTTTCACAAAAGGACTATCAAGAAACATGATAGACCTTGCATCGATGGAGATGAGTTTGAGACCCACTTGAGTTGCCGAGGGGTAACCCAACCTATGTAATCGGAAATTCCGTAAAGTAGGACCTGGGAAAACAAACCGGAGTAACCGAGTTGAGAGAAAATTTAATACTCCCACTCCACTGCAGATGCAATTCTCTCATAGTTACTGTAAGGCAGGTTGACAATGTCTTAATGTGTTCTAAGCGGCTCTTGATGAGCGAAGACGCTGCCTACAGGGCGATCTTTGAAGAACACACCTATACGAGCGACACTACTGGTCATAGTGTGGGAGATTTGGGTGAATCTCTAGTAAGCTCATGAAGGGCCGAGGAGTATGACTTATAAGCTCCACCCGAGGGGAAGGCTATGGTAGCCTAGTACCGTGCCGGCATTGAGCGAAACTTGCTGCACAAAGACTGACAATTCAAGGCATAGTCCATTGTTCAGTTGTAGTCAAGCGTAGCACCTTGCCTAAGTGGAAGTTCAACATACAGTCTCCACCGAAGTGCAGGTATATTAAACAGTGAACGGAACTAATGTGTCATCTGATGTGCATATGAGATCTGGTGGGGGATTGTTGAATGTAGATGGGCTGCAGCCCAGTAAGGCAACCCATATAGTCTACAATTCCTGAAATCTCAAGGCCCATCACGTTGGAAGCTTGGGACAGCCTTGGGGGACAAAGTTTAGTCCCACATTGCTAGTTGTGAGTGAGTTGGAGTGGTTTATAAGGGCTGTTGTTCTACTCCTTCCAAGTGAGTGAGAATAGAAGGAGCCCTCGCGCACTCCTCCTCCGCCCGCCCGCCTCCCGTCACGCACGCACGCACGTCGCGTTTCGTGACTCGAGTTCGAGACACTCAAGGAAGCCTAAATTTTTTGCTTGGTGCACCAACTGTTTGGGTACGTGTCGACCTGCATGTGCATGTTCGCCGCGTGTCACCGCTTCCTACGCGTGTCAACGCGGTCGGCTATACCAGATACGGATCGATCTGGAGTCTATAGTTCCCGAACTCTCAGTCATCTCTCTCACGAAGAAGTTCCTTTTGCTGCGCTACTCTCTAGTTTTCCCATCCCGCGACGCGTGCACCGTCCGGGAGAGCAGGCCTCCGAAACCCCGTCCGTTGAGATCCTGACCGGGAGGCGGTCGATAATGTTTTTGGGGAGCGTCTTGACGCGATCGTCGCTATTGTTCGTGCTCTTCTTCGCTGTTCGACCGCTTCCTCGACGATTCGACGACACCATGGGCGACATCGGCCATTCCCATGGTGGTGCTGTGCGACCTTCCTGCCGCAATGTACGTGCTTTCCTCTCCTACTTTGCACTGCTACTTGTTCCATGTTCAGATCTGATGCATGTGCTTAGTCTGATATGTATGGTTAAGTATGCTTGTGCATCTGTAATGTTGCTTTCGGTAATTAATCTCACTTGGAAATTGCCTAATATTCCAACAAATATGATGTTATGTGAAAAACAAGCTATGGTTGTGGTTCTGTGCAAAACATGCCCCAACGGTTATGTGCAATTTTCTCGGTCTGTGGCCAAAGTTAGTTAGTTTGGTTGGACTTTGGAGCGTGATCTGATTGTGATCCCCCGTGCACGCTGCATGGTGCGTACGTGTAAAAAAGCCAACCTGTGGACGCGGTGCGCAGCGGCATGAGCTTTCGCCGATTCCAAGGCAGAAAGAAAGAAAGAAGGGGACGGAGATCTTCGCCCTTTTCCCGTCACATGCGTCCCCTGCTTTGCCTCCCATGGATTCATTCAGTCAGTGGCTGAAAGATCCCACGCGCGCGCCTGCGGGGGAGTTGCCACTTGGCTGCCTCCATGATCAGTCCCCAGCACTGATACTGGTAGGCTCGCACGCAAGCTACGCTGCACCCGTGTGTATGTGCATGCATGGATGCATCGCCAAATTGCCCATGCCCACCACATCTTATCGTTCTCTGTCCCTGGTCCTACCGGCCCTGCAACCACGTCGCAAAAGATCCACCTCGTCTTTCCACAGCTTTCCTTTTTTTTTTCAATCTCTCTGTTTATAACCCCTGCGATTTTCCAGCGTGACAAAGAAGCTTCACGCTAGAAATTTTCATATGATTTTGGTTCCAATTCTTGCATCTTCCTATTCTGACGCTGTGAGTCCATGCATTCTAGGCGGGACCCAGTGGAATCTTAAGGGAGTGATGCATTTCCAAGCAAATCCAGGCATGCAACAAATCATTTACTTTAGGATATGTGCTTAGGCAAATGCACGCCTTCTTGAGGGCTCCTTTGATTTAAAGGATAGGAAAAGCATAGGAATAGGAAAGGTATAGGATTTGAATGGCATGGCTACTTCAATCCTATAGGAAGATGAAGTTTGTTTGATTGTAGCAAAGGAATTTTTCCATGAGGTATGAGCTAATGTTTTTTTCCTATAGGAATTACACTACAAGATTCCTATAGGATTTTTTCCTATAGGATATGTTCCTATGAATCAAACAACGTGTATAGGAAATTTTCCCATGGGAACCAAATCCTACACAATTCCTATGCAAATCCTTTGAATCAAAGGAGCCCTGAAATTCAATTATGTTAACATCTATGGCATCTTAGAGACCCATCACTATTCATTTCTTTTGAAGGAAATGAAATACTCCTTTTTAAATAGTTTTCCCTCAAAGTTCAATGAAGTGGCCAAACCTCAACTCGAGGTGGGTGCCGGTGGCGGTGGCTCCCATGCTGCATGAGAGACGAGCAAGACCCGAATAAATTCGCCGCCACCGGTTCATCCCTCCGTCTGATCCGTAGGATGACCCATCTTTCGCGTTGTATTCCTACAACTTGGATACGTTTGGTGCGTCGTAGTTCGACCAGTGGTGTCTAATAGACACGAAAGATAATGGAAAACTAACCCTAAAAGAGGCCTAAAAACCAACGTTAAGTTAATTCCCGGAACATCCCTCTTAGGACTAACAAACCATACCTAACGCACTACCGGATCGTTCAACCCGTTTGCAAGGCCTAACCATACGGATATTAAACTAATCCTTGAAGAACAAGGAGCAACTATAACAGATCGGATCTACTAAGTAACGAACAAGCAAGCTGCCCTTACACCCTGATAGGTGTAAGGGCAGCTAGATATCGAGGGACAAGACAGCTAAGCGATATGCGCACGAAAAGCATCTATGCAAGCCCCAAAACATCTACGATAAATAGTGCTACTCGCCATCAACAACGCTTCAGCACGAGCAACACAAGGTAAACGAATAAACGTGTGCCCAGATCGCAAGATGCGATCTAGGCAGCATGATGCTTACCCGGGAGAAACCCTCGAAAGAAGGGGTGGCGATGCGCCCGATTTGTGTTTGTTGTGAACGTGATTGTCCTCCTTTTCCGATAACCCTAGATACATATTTATAGTCCAAGGGACTTTCTAATTTGGACGTGCACCTAACCGTGCACGAGTTAAACTCTATCTTTTAATCTAAACTACGATGTGATCTACTATATTACAGATACACAGGCAATCTAGCCCAACTCTTCGCGCAAGGCCGCTCAAAGACGCTCCACGTGTATGTCCTTTAAGCCCATCTTCACTTACGGCCCATCTCCCGATTTGGCCAAAATCGTGAACTAACCGTAGGGTGACGCGCTTAAGGTTCGATGTCGCATAAGTAGATTTGAATATGGTATGGAGACGAAGTTTGTTCGTAGTCTCGGATGTGATCCAGATGTCACGAGGAGGTCCTAATAGTCCGAGAATAAGATTCATATAAGGGAAGTTGATTTCGGGTTTCGGAAATGTTCGGGATTTTTCCGGTGGTTGACTAGAAGGTTCTAGAAGGTTCCTGAGGGGTCCACCATGGGGCCCACGACCTAGGAGGCCCACCGTGGGCCGAGGGGGTGCTCCTGGCCTAATGGGCCAGGGGCACATGGCCCCAAGGCCCAGGCCCCAGCCCCCTAGGGTTTCCCTAGGGTGGATCAACTTGGGGAGGGAAAGCCCTCTCCCCCCTCTTGGCCGCCGCCCCCAACCCTAGATGGGAAGGGGGCCACCTTGGCCGGCTGGCCCCTATATAAAGAGGGGTGGCCGGCCACACCACCCCATCCATTGCCTCCTCCTCCGGCCGCCTCTCCCTCCACCATACGCTGCGGGGCGAAGCCTCCATTTTCTTCCTCCACCACCACCACCACGCCGTCGTGCTGCTGGACGTTGGAGGATATCTACCATACCTCCGCTGCCCGCTGGAACGTGAGAGGAAGGAGCTTCATCGACACCGTACGCGCGACCTAGTACGGAAGTGCCGGATTGCACCGGGGACGATCGTCTACACCAACAACGAGATTAATCTCGTAGGCTTTGGAATCTTCGAGGGTTAGTCTCATCTCCATCTCGTTGCTTCGATCTTGTAGATTAGATCTTGGGTGTTCCATAGATTAGATCTATTGGTGTTGACGTCAGAAACCCACCGCCGGGCAGTGACTGGTCAACACCGTAGAGCCGGGAACAACTAGGGCTGCGGCTGGCCCCACCTCGGAGCGACGGCCCGCAAAGCCTCCCGGTCGCGCGCCGATGCAAATTGCAGGCGTACACCTGACCTATACCGTCGGAAGGTGTGGATGATGCTCGCTAGTTTCCTGCAGGCACACACGTACACGTTAAATACGAGCCTCGATCGGCTCTCAGGTTATCCGTGAATCTCATGGAGCCGATCCACCCATGATTCGTCCAAGGTGGCCGAATATATGGTGGTCCTGCTTGATCAAGATAAAGCACATGAGATCCACGACGATCCGGGGTTTTCACCGCATAATCGGATCATCCTACTCACGATTGGGCCTCGCGCTCGCGGTGATCGTAAGCCAGCCCTAGACAAGGCCTAAAAACCAACACGAGGTTGATCCTCGGAACATCCTGCCTAGGGCCGCAACTACACCCTACACGCCACCGGATCCTCCAACCCTTTGTAAGGCCTAACTATTGCAGATATTAAACTAATCCTTGATAAATCAAGGAGCAATCGTAACGGATCAGATCTACTAAATAACGATCAGCGGGTGCCGCCCCCGCACCCATGATGAGGTACAGGACGGCTAGATGCGCAAGGGTTGCACTACGACAGCATATGATACTAGGAACAATGCTAACCCTAACACATCTATGATAACTACGTTGCTCGCCATCAAAAAGGCTTCGCATTTGCAACGCATGAACAACATGGGCAGACGTGCTGCCTAGATCGAGATGCGATCTAGGCAGCATGGTGCTTACCGGAGAAACCCTGAGACGAAGGGGTTGGCGATGCGCCGAGATTGGTTTGTGGTGAACGTTGGTTCTTGTTTATTCCATAAACCCTAGATACATATTTATAGTCCAAAGGACTTTCTAATGTGGGCGTGCACTAAACCGTGCACGAGATAAACTCTAACTTCTACATAGCCTACTATAAAGATACACGGGCCAACCAGCCCAAATTTGACATACAAGGCCGATTCACAAATCTCTCCACGCATATATCGTCAAATCCATCTTGATCGCGGCCCACCTCTGGCTTGGTCAAATTCCGGTGATAACACATGCCCCCTGGTTTTGATAATGATAATTGCAAAACCATATGCTCGAAGGGTCATGTTGTGGAAAAGCCGTCGCAGTTTTCTTTATGATGACGCCTTGCCTCCTCGTCTTCTCTGCATGACTTGAGGATTAGGGCACTACGTCCTCGGAACTGCTTAGGTATTAAACCACGTGTTCTCCCTTTATCTAGCCACTTCCTGTGGCTTCACCGTCGGCACACCGAAAAACCCTCTTCCACCGCCATTTCCTCCTCTTCGTCTTCTTCCTCATCAGTCTTTCCACCCAATCTTCCACCTCCCGCGAGCCAACTCCTGAATGGGGCCCACAGGAGACCCATGCGGCTGACATCCGCCGTGCCATAGCCGACGGGGACGAGTCGACCCACGACTCCTTCGTTTGGTCCGAAGACGACCAATCTTTAACGGACGGGGAGAGCGACCTTCGCCTTTGTCGGGCAGTCGGAGGAGGAAAGTGACGACGATGGCTTCTCCTGGGACGGCTACTCCTCCACCGAAGAGGTGAAGGAAGAGGAAGAGGATACCACCTCCTCCGACGAACCGCCGCCAAGCGTCCCTGGCGGGCAACACCTACGACTTCGACAACGACTATGGCGACGCTAGCGAAGAGGATGAGGACAATGAAAGCCCCGCCGGTGGTTTCTCAGCGAGGATGAGCCGGCCGGGAGCAGCGCTGATGATAGCGAGGACGAGGACAAGCAGCGGTCCTTAGATAGGATAGAGCTAGGAGCAGTAGATGGGACAAACATCCCTCCCAGCAACCCCCTTTGAGAGCAATCGGCTCTTTATGTAAGAAATCTCTGCTTATCAATGAAGAAGTTCCCTTTAACCTGATTTTGCCGATTTCTTTTATACTGCATCCGCCGATTGTCAATCCGGTAGCTGCTTAATGAGCCGATGGCAAAGCATCAGCTTTCAAATAGATTGCAAAAAGATCGACCTGATTGACTTCTCAGATGTCCACTTGCAGTCCCTGGGATTCAGATCCAAACTTCCAGTTGAACAGGTCCGACGCGCAGCTTTGAGATCCCAAGGCCTTCAGACTTTTAACATCATCCGAATATGATGTTCGTCCTGATAACAAAACTCCTGGGTTAATGCTTCCAGAAAACCTGACGACCCTGACGCTGAAGCTGACACCTCTGCTCAACAAGTGCTTGCCCACAGCTTCTCCAACGATGTCGCGCTCCTGTGCCGCAACGAACTGGTCTGAGGCCTAACCACTGATGATGGCCCCTCCTTCAAACTTCTCCCGTTAACCCTGGTGGTTTTACTCTGCAAGAGCTCTCTCGTTCAACATGGTTATGACGCAGAGGCAGCCAATTTCAACGCCATTGGCTCGCTGCCCCCGAGCCTCGATCAAGGCGAGAGCGAAGTTGCACCGCTGCATTGGGCCACTATCAGCCCTCTACTGTGATACAGCGTGAGCCGATTCTGAACGAATCGGTTGTTAACAACAGAGAACCTCCGTGGTGAGCTGCCCCCCCCCCCCAGGTCTCTTGGTCCGATGAGGCAACCTTTGGTGAAAGTGACATTCAGCCCAACCGGATGACCGCCGGTTGTTTCTTGTGATCCTAGCCTGATCTGTACATCCATGCTATTCCCGCTGTTTGGCCAGGGTTGTGATCCTCAAACTCGTCGGCAAACCTCAACACCTCAAACGAGAAAAAGGGGCGTTTGGACGCCCGATGCTTCTGCCGATGCCACCGAGCTTGAAGTCTTGCTGAGGGAGGACTTGGAAGTCGTTGAAAAGAGGGCCCGAGTCGCCAGGCAATCTCAATGAAGGGCCTGCTCTTGTCATGCTTCCGCTTCAATTCCTTGAGTCGATGGCCGTGCATCGGCTTTGAATCCTTAAGTCGATGACTACGCATCGGCTGTGCTCAAAAATTTCTGCATTTTCGCTTTTTTTTGTTAGCCGATCGATCCATGAATCGGCTTCCCTAGGTACATACTTCGTGGCTTTGTACCTTCTCCGTGCGTATGCCCCCGAGCCGAATCCTTCAAGTGTTTGAAGATATCGGCTTTTCAGCCAACTCAAGCTTTTCTCGCCACTCATCATGCGAAATAGCACATCGGCAAACAAAGGGTGGCGCGGGTAATTGTAGCCGATCGCTGGAATCGTCTCACCTTGTAGTTGTCGATCCGACTATTTACAGAATGTTGAGATTTCGAAAATCTATGGAACGCGCCACCCCATCCTTTTCTCCACAGGTATTACATTGGAAATCCTTTCAGCGTGCCTGCATGGCCTGACGAACCCGGCGTCCAACAACTTCTTGATCTCCTTCTTGACTTTCTTAATCTCTTCTGGCCTTCACCGATGTAAACCCATACCCCAGCTTTCCATCGCCTTCTAGGTCAACGCTTGTCATCGTTTGGGGCCGATCGTGTGGATCGGCCTCCTCTTCGCCTTTTCCGCGGGAGTGACTGTTCCCGGGTTTATCCTCGTAATGGCGATCTGCGAGCCTTGCCCTATTGACATCAGACGAGCCGCCTGGCTCGCGTTTATGCAGTGGCTGAGATCGACCATGTTGACCTCCGAAACGGCTGCGTATCAACTTTCATGGCAAACTGATCGAAGAGTAACCGGCCTTGCTCTATCGCCATCTCTATCTGTCGCGCAAGGCTTCGCAGTCGTTGGTGGCATGGGTGAACGTGTCATGCCATTTGTGTATGGTTTGCCGGTCATCTCTTGTAACGTGGGGATTGTGCCGGGTAACTTCAGCTGTTTTTCCTTCAGAGCCAATCAAAAATTTGCTCCGTTTTGCTCCGAAGTCGAATCCCTTTGCCGGCCCTGGTTGCTTTGCCCACTTGCAGGACACGGGTTTTGCCCCCGGTCCACTCAAGCACTAGTGAACTCCCGATCTCTGCAACCTTCATCTTTGTCCTTCTCAATCAGGGTGACGCGCTTGTACTTGTCCCGGTACATTCTGGATGGCGATGTTCATATGTTGTCCACTTCGAACCATGTCCGTGTCTATGCGTCGCATCGGCGCGGGCCGATGTGCATCGGCTACTGTTTGGGGCGCCATACTTTCTTTGGCGGGCGCGCCTTCGTCTCCACTATTTGCGGATTTTCGCCGATCGGGCCGCGCTCTTCTCAACGTGCAGTATCGTGCCTCGGCTTCTTCCAAGCTTCGCGCCGCCGCACCCGGCGCTTCGAGACCTGGCGAGTCCATCGGCACCACCTTGGTCGGTGGTACCTTCTTCTTCTCCACTCCTCGAGGTCTTCTTCTTGGGATGACTCACCGTTTACTCGAGGTGGGAGAGGTCCTAGACGTTGAACACCGAAACTTCGTTCGTCCTTCTCCCTTTGTGTGCATTCTGCTTCTCGATTGTTGGCAATCGGCTCATTCCTGAGTCCCGCAATGTTTGAAGAAGGGACAGTTCAGTGTTTGTCCATGTTGTCTTGCTCCTTTGACCTCTCCTCCGCGCGACGTTCGTACCCGTCGTCGCTTCGTCATGCGGACGATACCCCCTGTTTGCATTAGACCGACGATATCCTTCATCATCGTTATCGTAGCGGCGACGTCGGTCGTACAGCTGTTCATGTTTGCTGAGGAGATGCTCGGATGATGGGCGTGGACGCCGTATGTTTCTCACCTCCTCCTTGGCCAGGTACCGTTTATTGTCGTCTTGGGGCCGGTCACGTGGACCGGCTTCCTCTTTCTCTTTGCCACGAGAGTGGCTGCTCTCTTGGTCCGCGTTATGGCGAATCACGAACCCCGCCATATTGGCATCGAAGGAGAACCCCTGGTTCTCTTATGGAGTGGCTGAGGTCGACCGTGTTGACACCCGGCAACGGACGTGTGCCTCCGTTGAGCTTGATGCCGTGCGAACGGGTCTTCCCACAGGAGCCGATGAGTTCGGTTCCGAGGACCGCCTTGGCCTTGTTATGCTTCTTCTTGAGCTTGTCAGCCAGGCCCTCGTGCTTGACCGGAGTACTTTCCGCCATCTCAGATGTAGATGGCGATGTGGTGGATGTCGAAGATTGTCCCACCGGGCGTGCTGTAATGTGTTGACGTCGAAACCCACCTGGGCAGGACGGTCAACACCGTAGAGCCGGGAACAACTAGGGCTGCGGCTGGCCCCAGTCCCCAGAGCGACGGCCCGCAGCCCTGGTCGCGCGCCGATGCAAATTGCAGGCGTGCCACCTGACCTATACCTGGTCGAAGGTGTGGATGATGCCTCGCTAGTTTCCTGCAGGGCACACACGTACACGTTAAATACGAGCCTCGATCGACTCTCAGGTTATCCTGTGAATCGGCTCATGGAGCCGATCCACCCATGATTCGTCCAAGGTGGCCGAATATATGGTGGTCCTGCTTGATCAAGATAAAGCACATGAGATCCACGACGATCTGGGGGTTTTCACCGCATAATCGGATCATCCTACTCACGATTGGGCCTCGCGCCACGACGGTGATCGTAAGCCAGCCCTAGACAAGGCCTAAAAACCAACACGAGGTTGATCCTCGGAACATCCTGTCTAGGCCAGCAAACTACACCCTACACGCCGCTGGATCCTCCAACCCTTTGTAAGGCCTAACTATTGCAGATATTAAACTAATCCTTGATAAATCAAGGAGCAATCGTAACGGATCAGATCTACTAAATAACGATCAAGCGCCGCCCCTGCACCCATGATGAGGTACAGGACGGCTAGATGCGCAAGGGTTGCACTACGACAGCATATGATACTAGGAACAATGCTAACCCTAACACATCTATGATAACTACGTTGCTCGCCATCAAAAGGCTTCAGACGAGCAACGCATGAACAACGTGCAGGCACGTGCTGCCTAGATCGCGAGATGCGATCTAGGCAGCATGGTGCTTACCGGAGAAACCCTTGAGACGAAGGGGTTGGCGATGCGCCGAGATTGGTTTGTGGTGAACGTTGGTTCTTGTTTATTCCATAAACCCTAGATACATATTTATAGTCCAAGGACTTTCTAATGTGGGCGTGCACTAAACCGTGCACGAGATAAACTCTAACTTCTACATAGCCTACTATAAAGATACACGGGCCAACCAGGCCAAATTTGACATACAAGGCCGATTCACAAATCTCTCCACGCATATATCGTCAAATCCATCTTGATCGCGGCCCACCTCTGGCTTGGTCAAATTCCGGTGATAACAATTGGTTTTATTCGCTTTGCGGTAGGAATTTTTTTTTCTATGCAACGAACCCCATCAGTGGTATCAGAGCCACGTCTATGCATAGATCTGTTGCACGAGTAGAACACAATGGTTTTGTGGGCGGTGATGCTTTTGTTGCTTTAGTTTGTGTACTTTGCATCTTGCGGGATGGTGGGATGAAGCGGCCCGGGCTAACTTTACATGACCGCGTCTCATGAGACTTGCTCCACGCTTGACATGCAACTTGTATTGCATAAGTGGCTTTGCGGGTGTCTGTCTCTCCCACCATAGTGAAGATTACAATTTATACTTTCTATTGTCAACACTAGTATCACCGTTGTGGTTCATGTTCGTAGGTAGATTGGATCTTGCTCGAAAACCCTAAACCACGTAAAATATGCAAACCAAATTAGAGGCGTCTAACTTGTTTTTGCAGGGTTTGTGATGTGATATGGCCATGATGTGATGATGATTATATTTGATGTATGAGATGTTCATTATTGTATTATGGCAACCGGCAGGAGCCTAATGGTTGTCTTTAATTTTTGTTAAAGACTATTCATCATGTAATAGCTTTATTTCAAGTAGTTGTTATAGTAGCTATAAGTGATGGACAACCATGAAGCGGCGCCACTGACCTTGACGCCATGCTGGTGATGATGGAGATCATGTCCGTGCTTTGGAGATGGAGATCAAAAGCACAAGAAGAAAGGCCATATCATATCACACATTATGAAATCCATGTGATGTTAATCCTTTTATGCATCTTATTTTGATTAGATCACGACGGTAGCATTATAAGATGATCCCTCTCACTAAATATCAAGATAATAAAGTGTTCATCCTTAGTATGCACCGTTGCTAAGACTTGTCGTTTCAAGCATCTCGTGATGATCGGGTGTGATAGACTCTACATGTGCATACAACGGGTGCAAGCCAGATTTGCACACGCGGATACTAAGGTTGCCTTGATGAGCCTAGCATGTACAGACATGGTCTCGGAACACGGATACCGAAAGGTAGAGCATGAGTCAGATCAATGATATGATGAACACTTTGAGTGTTCGCCTTTGAAGCTACATCTTTTCTCGTGAAGATCGGACTTGGTGTAGTGGATTTGGTTCGTGTAATCACTAAGACAATGCGAGGGATGTTGTTTTGAGTGGGAGTTCACCTAGTTAATTTAAGAATTAAAATTGAACTCAATTTATCATAAACTTAGTCTAAACTCTTTGCAAATATGTTGTAGATCATGGCGCCCCCTCCATCAATTTTAACCAGTTCCTAGAGAAAGAAAAGCTTAAGGGCAATGGTAGCAACTTCACCTGGTTCCGTCATGTGAGGATTTTCCTCACTGGTGGAAGCCTGCAATATGTGCTCGATGCACCGCTAGGTCCCCCACCACCTCCTGCAGATCCGAGGACATAAAGAATGTTTATGAGACTCGGGTTACTCGATACTCCGAAGTTCAGCCATACCTGTGCTTAGAGGCAGAGCTCCAAAAGCGTTTGAGCACCACGACCCTTGTGATATGATGCGTGAGCTCAAACTTATCTTTGAAACTCATGCGGCCGTGGAGAGCTATGAGGCCTCGAAGCAGTTCTTTAGCTGCATGATGGAAGAGGGCAGCTCTGTTAGTGAGCACATGTTCGCCATGTCCGGACATGCGAAGAAGCTCAGTGACATGGGGATGATGATCCCTAATCAGCTGGGTATTCATCGTGTCCTTCAATCACTTCCACCAAGTTACAAGAACTTCGTGATGAACTACAACATGCAGAACATGAATAAAGATTTACCTGAACTCTTTTCCATGCTGAAATCTGCTGAAGTTGAGATTAAGAAGGAGAATCAAGTGTTGATGGTCAACAAGACCACCAGTTTCAAAAGAAGGGCAAGCCTAACAAGGGTAACTTCAAGAAGGGCGGCAAGAAAGTTCCTACGCACCCTGAGAAGCCTAAGGCTGGTCCTAAACCTGAGATGTGTGTTACTACTGCCAGGGGAAGGGGCACTGGAAGCGTAATTGCTCCAAATACTTGGCCTATCTGAAGAGCGACCACGTCAAGAAGAAAGGTATATCGATATACATGTTATTGATGTCTATCTTACTGGTTCTCGTAGTAGTGCCTGGGTATTTGATACTGGTTCGTTGCTCACATTTGTAACTCGAAACAGGAACTGCGGAATAAACGAAGCCTGGCAAGGGACGAGGTGACGATGCGCGTTGGAAATGGATCCAAGGTCGATGTGATCGCACGCACGCTCCCCTTCATCTACCTTCGGGATTAGTTTTAAACCTTAATAATTGTTATTTGGTACTGCGTTGAGCATGAACATTATATCCGGATCTTGTTTGATGCAAGACGGTTATTCGTTTAAGTCTGAGAATAATGGTTGTTCGATTTATATGAGTAATGTCTTTTATGGCCATGCACCCGAGATGAATGGTTTATTCTTGTTAAATCTCGATAGTAGTAATACACATGTTCATAACATTGATGCTAAGCGAATTAAATTGAATGATAATTCTACTTATATGTGGCACTGTCGTCTTGGTCATATTGGAGTGAAGCGCATGAAGAAACTCCATTCTCAATGGACTTCTTGAGTCACTTGACTTTGAGTCACTTGACAGATGCGAAGCATGTCTAATGGGAAAATGACTAAGACTCCATTTTCTCGTACAATGGAGCGAGCTACGACTTATTGGAAATCATACATACCGATGTGTGCGGACCAATGAGTGTAGCATCGCGCGGTGGTTATCGTTATGTTCTAACCTTCACGGATGATCTGAGTAGATATGGGTATATTTACTTTATAAAACATAAGTCCGAGACTTTTGAGAAGTTCAAGGAATTCCAAAGTGAAGTACAAGATCAACGTAACAAGAAGATTAAGTTTCTGCGTTCTGACCGCAGAGGCGAATATCTGAGTTATGAGTTTGGCATGCATTTAAAGAAATGCGGAATACTTTCACATTGACACCGCCGGGAACACCACGCAATGGTGTGTCCGAACGTCGTAATCGAACTCTCTTAGATATGGTTCGTTCTATGATGTCTCTTACCGATTTGCCATTATCGTTTTGGGGTTATGCATTAGAGACAACCGCATTCACTTTAAATGGGGCACCATCTAAATCCGTTGAAACGACACCGTATGAATTATGGTTTGGGAAGAAACCTAAGCTGTCGTTCCTTAAAGTTTGGGGTTGCGAAGCTTATGTAAAGAAGTTACAACCTGACAAGCTAGAACCAAAGCGGAGAAATGCGTCTTCATAGGATACCCTAAAGAAACAATTGGGTATACTTTCTATCACAGATCCGAAGGCAAAATCTTTGTTGCCAAGAACGGATCCTTTCTTGAGAAGGAGTTTCTCACTAAAGAAGTGACTGGAAGAAAAGTAGAACTCGACGAGGTTGATGAACCTTCTCTCATAGATCGGAGTAGCGCAGTGCCGGAAGAAGTTCCTGTGCAACCTGCACCGATAGGAGAGGAAGCAAATGATGATGCTCATGAAACTTCGAACGAGGAAGCTACTGAACCTCGCAGATCGATGAGGGAACGTACCACTCCTGATTGGTATGATCTTTGTCTAAATGTCATGATTGTGGACGACAATGATGAGGACCCTGCGACGTATGAAGAAGCGATAATGAGCCCAGATTCCAACAAATGGCAAGAATCCATGAAATCCGAAATGGGATCCATGTATGATAACAAAGTATGGACTTTGGTAGACTTACCTGATAGCCGCAAGGCTGTCGAGAATAAATGGATCTTCAAGAGAAAAACAGATGCTGATGGTAATATTACTCTATAAAGCTCGACTTGTCGCAAAGGGTTTCCGACAAATTCAAGGAGTTGACTACGATGAGACTTTCTCACCTGTAGCGAAGCTAAAGTCTATGAGGATTTTGTTAGCAATAGCTGCATTTTTCGATTATGAGATTTGGCAGATGGATGTCAAAACGGCGTTCCTTAATGGAGATATTGAGGAAGAGTTGTATATGGTACAACCCAAAGGTTTTGTCGATCCTGAAAATGCTAACAAGGTATGCAAACTTCAGCGTTCCATTTATGGACTGAAGCAAGCATCCCGGAGTTGGAACCTACGCTTTGATAGAGTGATCAAAGACTTCGATTTTATACTCATGGAGAGGCCGTATTTACAAGAAAGTGAGTGGGAGCTCTGTAGCGTTCCTGATATTATATGTAGATGACATATTATTGATTGGGAATGATATAGAATGATTAAGCAGTTAAAGGTTATTTGAATAAGTCTTTTTCAATGAAAGACCTTGGTGAAGCAGCATACATTTTAGGCATCAAGATTTATAGAGATAGATCAAGACGCCTAATAGGCCTTTCACAAAGTACATATCGGACAAGATTCTAAAGAAGTTTAGAATGGATGAAATCAAGAAAGGGTTCTTGCCTATGTTGCCAGGTAAGGTCTTGAGTAAGACTCAAGGTCCGGCTACGGCAGATGAAAGAGAGAGGATGAGCAAGATCCCCCATGCTTCGGCAGTAGGCTCTATCATGTACGCCATGCTGTGTACTAGACCGCATATTGCACATGTTGTTAGTTTGACCAGCAGATATCAAAGTGATCCAGAATGGAACACTGGACACGGTCAAGAATATCCTGAAGTACTTGAAAAGGACTAAGGACATGTTTCTTTGTTATGGCGGTGACCAAGAGCTCGTTGTAACCAGCACCGATGCAAGTTGGAACACCGATCCGATGACTCTAAGTCTCGCTGGGTACGTGTTTATATTGAATGGTGCGGCAGTAAGTGGAGTTCCAAGCGTGGCGAAATCTTCAATAGAATCTGAATATATAGCGTCAGAGGCTTCATCGGAAACGGTATGGATGAAGAGGTTCATTGTTGAGCTTGGTGTGGTTCCTAGTGCATTGGACCCGCTAGTCATTTATTGTGACAACACGGGTGCCATCGACAATGCAAATGAACCAAGGTCACACAAGAAGCTAAAGCATATCAAGCTGCGTTTCCATTTGATTCGCGAGTACATCGAAGATGGTGAAGTAGAGATTTGCAAAGTACACAGATCTGAATGTTGCAGATTCGTTGACTAAAGCTCTCCCTAGGCAAAGCATGACCAACACCAGAATGCCATGAGTGTTAGGTACCTTACAATGTAATCTAGATTATTGACTCTAGTGCAAGTGGGAGACTGTTGGAGATATACCCAAGAGGCAATAATAAAGTGGTTATTATAATATCTTTGTGTTTATGATAAATTTTTATATACCATGCTATAATTGTATTAACCGAAACTTTGATACATGTGTGTTATGTAAACAACAAGGAGTCCCTAGTAAGCCTCTTGTATAACTAGCTTGTTGATTAATAGATGATCATGGTTTCGTGATCATGAACATTGGATGTTGTTAATAACAAGGTTGTATCATTAGTTGAATGATATAATGGACACACACCCAAATGAGCGTAGCATAAGATCAAGTCATTAAGTTCATTTGCTATAAGCTTTCAATACATAGTTGTCTTAATCCTTCGACCATGAGATCATGTAAATCACTTACACCGAAAGGGTACTTTGATTACATCAAACGCCATTGCATAAATGGGTGGCAAGGTGGGATTAAGTATTTGGAAAGTGTGAGTTGAGGCATATGGATCAACAGTGGGATTTGTCCATCCTGATGACGGATAGATATACTCTGGGCCCTCTCGGTGGAATGTCATATGATTAGCTTGCAAGCATATGAATAGTTCATAAGAGATCACATACCACGGTACGAGTAAAGAGTACTTATCGGTAACGAGGTTGAACAAGGTATGGAGATACCGATGATCAAACCTCGGACAAGTAAAATATCGCAAGACAAAGGGAATTGGCATCGTATGTAAATGGTTCAATCGATCACTAAGTCATCGTTGAATATGTGGGAGCCATTATGGATATCCAGATCCCGCTATTGGTTATTGCTCGGAGAGGAGTCTCGACCATGTCTGCATAGTTCGCGAACCGTAGGGTGACGCGCTTAAGGTTCGATGTCGCATAAGTAGATTTGAATATGGTATGGAGACGAAGTTTGTTCGGAGTCTCGGATGTGATCCAGGATGTCACGAGGAGGTCCGGAATAGTCCGGAGAATAAGATTCATAAGGGAAGGGGTTTCGGAAATGTTCGGGATTTTTCCGGTGGTTGACTGGAAGGTTCTAGAAGGTTCCGGAGGGGTCCACCATGGGGCCCACGACCTAGGAGGCCCACCGTGGGCCGAGGGGTTCTCCCTGGCCTAATGGGCCAGGGGCACATGGCCCCAAGGCCTAGGCCCCCCCCCTAGGGTTTCCCGGGATCAACTGGGGAGGGAAAGCCCTCCCCCTCTGGCCGCCGCCCCAACCCTAGATGGGAAGGGGGCCACCTTGGCCGGCTGGCCCCCAGAGGGAGGGTGGCCGGCCACACCACCCCATCCATTGCCTCCTCCTCTCGCCGCCTCTCCTCCACCATACGCTGCCCGGCTTAGCCCTGCGGTTTTCTCTCCACCACCACCACCACGCCGTCGTGCTGCGGACGTTGGAGGAGATCTACCATACCTCCGCTGCCCGCCGGAACGGAGAGGAAGGAGCTTCATCGACACCGTACGCGCGACCGAGTACGAAAGTGTGCCGGATTGCAGACCGGGGACGATCGTCTACACCAACAACGAGATTAATCTCGTAGGCTTTGGAATCTTCGAGGGTTAGTCTCATCTCCATCTCGTTGCTTCGATCTTGTAGATTAGATCTTGGGTGTTACATAGATTAGATCTATTGGTTTTATTCGCTTTGCGGTAGGAAATTTTTTGTTTTCTATGCAACGAACCCCATCTGGAGTTTGACCTGCGGCATTGAGCGGTGTACCTAGGTGGTGTGGGCTACCTAAGCCGTGACCACAACGGTGGCCACGACGACGACTACTACTCTGAGGGCGAAGACGGCGATGAAAATGACGGTGGACCGCCCGATCTACCGATCGTCAACTCGGAGGTCCAGCCTCCCGAGCTGGGCGAGGAGGAGGCCATCGAGCTGGCCATGGCCCATAGTGAGCTCCAGAAGCTTGCCTAGTGAAACAGCCTTGTCGTCCAACTGTGGGGGTCCGCACTAGCACATGGCATGCTAATGATGCCTCTAGTCACTCCTACGCGCAGCTAGAAGCATGCGCCGCCACCTCCTCCCACACCAGTGCCTACGCCGCACCACCAACATGCGCCCGCGCTGTCACCAACAGCTAGACCCCCTCTGACGTTGTACTAGCCTTGACCATGTGAGTTGCCCGTCTTCACTAACCTCTGCGATGAAAAATTAGTGGCCATGGGGCAAACCCTAGTTAGCTAGGGTTTTATCTTCTTTATTTAAGTTTGTAAATTTGCTTTTTATTAATATAAGTTTTATCGGAAAATATATTTGTGTAGGACCGCTGGACCATACCTCGACCCAAACACATAAGCACCCAGATTTTAAAATGGCCAGGCTTAAATAGCTAAAGTTAGGACATAACTTAAACTTATAGTCTCTCCGTTCACGGGACATAACCTAAAGTTAGGACATACGGAGTACTATTTTACATTTGTTTTAAAGACAACTTGGACCTTTTACCGGGCACTGCGTTTCGTGAAGTGGAAGGAACTACTGCTACTCCTTTTAAGGAGACCTCGCGCTTTGTCACGAGTCACCGGTCACCACCCACGACACATCTCACTCACTTTGTCACTCTTCGTCACACGACCACGACCAACAAGTCTTTCCTCACTCCTCGCCGTCTCCATCGAGCTCACCGTTGCGGCTGCCGCCTTCCTTGCTTGCTCGCTTCTCCCCACAGCTCACTACTTCGGCGAGGAGGAGGGGGAGGAGGAAGCGCGTCAAGAATCGCACGGCATGAGGGCAATTGTCGGCGCCCGCCAAGAATGAGAAGCTGGGCCACCAGCGCACCCACCCGCACCGCAACCAGGGACGACGCCGGCGAGGAGTCGAGGCGATGGGAAACTGCGGCACAAGGGAGGAGAATGCCGTCGTTGCCGCGCACGCGCAAGGTATCCATGCGCCTCTGCTTGGCCGGCCCTTTCTGTTTTTCTTGGAGATTTCTGTTTTTCTGGGGCGGTTGGGGTCGGTGGTTGTCGGGATCTCGGGCCGGGGGACCTCGAATTGCATGGAAGTTGATCTTGGAGAGGAGGCGTTTATCGGAATCATGTGGGGGAGGGGATCTCTTGTCGGTGCGGAATCGCCAAAAGGTCGCGCAATCTTTAATTCTCGATTCTTCGGATTGATGATTTTGGTAGCATCAGTGAATTTTGTTGAACTTACCTTTTTTTCTCCCTGAGGGCTGAGGCTGCTCAGATGATTTCTTTTTCTGCTGTAAAATTCTGCTCGAATTTTTTGGCATTGTTCTTCTTCTAATTCGGCAACGTATCTGGGTTTAGCGTCTGCATTTGTCCAAGAAGTTCCATCCTATTTGGTGGAAGCCTTCGTCTCCTCCTCTGGTTCTTCTTTTCTGACTAACTACTTCTTTGGGTCGCTGATCCGTGATTTCTTATATGCTGCATTTGCCGGCTCAGTTGCCGTTCTCCTGTGCTTTCTCTTACTCCCTTTGATTTTTTGCATAAAAAATTCTGCTTGGTTACCTTCATTGAGGATATCTTCAGGGCAGGCACTTGCCCCAGCAGGGGCTGCAGTTTCGGACCTTCCCTCTTCAGTGTTGACTCTCCTCGGTTTTCAGAAAATAAAATTTATAACCTGCAAGTTGAATAGGCATAGTAGTAGCAGCTAGTGGCAGAGCAATTTGAAGTTTAGTTAATTTATTGCACGCAACCTTGCAGTAGATCTGGCCCCCTGACCTGTTTACCCCTTGCTCATGTAAATCTGCACTTATGTGCTTTTACCCTTTTAGTTAAACTTCCTTTTTCATACAATATATAACAACAACTTGTAATAAACCTGTTTTTATGTTCTCATTCTTCTTCTTGCTATGTCATTTCCTCAGTTCAGCAGCTGCACTTGCTACAACACTCTGCCAAGAATGCTCTTGCAGAAAAGAAGCACAACCGAACCTTTTCAGATATAAGTGATCCTTCAACGCCTGGCAAGATTGAAGATACCAAGGACATTTCCATATACAACAATGTGATTGCCTTCACATTGTTTGAGCTTGAAACAATCACAAAGAGCTTTCGAGCGGATTATGTTCTTGGCGAAGGAGGCTTCGGGACTGTTTACAAGGGTTACATAGACGAGAATGTCAGGGTTGGCCTGAAATCGCTGCCTGTTGCTGTTAAGGTGCTCAACAAAGATGGTCACCAAGGACACAGAGAATGGCTGGTGAGTCACCAAGTTGTTCAGTATTTCTCATGATCCATATTATTTATTGTGTACATTGGCATCCGTAAATTTTATAATCATACAAGAACCCTGATATATCTTAGTTATGCGTTCATCTTGTGAAATCTGCAGACGCTATGTATCTGTGATACATGCGTTCGTGCTCATGTTTCTAATAAGCATCCTTGCAAAAAAAAAGACGCATCAAGGACTACATGCAAAATTTATTTCTTTACAGCCATGTAAAGTTTGGTTGCCTGATCTGAGTAATTCTTTATAAGTTACAATTTTAGTAAAACCACTATGTTGGGTATGCATTATGAAAAAGGATGTGGAAAGTTGATAAGCTGGTAAAGTTCATTCATACGTATTTCATCTGATCGACAAATTATATACTCCCTCCGTCCCAAAAGAACTTGGTCAACTTTGTTTAGATACGGAAGTATATAGATGCATTTTTGTTATAGATACATCCGTATTTAGAAAAGGTTGAGCAAGTTATTTTGGGACGGAGGGAGTACTTGGTATGCTGAGAACAAGCAACATCTCCAACCAAAGAAACTTAAATTCATATGTCACTGTCAACGACTGCTAAGATGGTGCTGTTAAACTGGTTCCAGAATTTGTAGGCATTCTGCTACCCTGTTAAGTGTTAAAGCATTACTTCGTTGATGTTTATTTTTGTTAGCGAGTTGTCAATATGTTTAGTCATTCACTCATCTTTTGTTTCATGGTCAGACTGAGGTTAATTTCCTGGGGCAGATAAGGCATCCAAATCTAGTGAAGTTGATTGGATACTGCTGTGAAGATGACCACAGGCTGCTCGTCTATGAGTTCATGTTTCGAGGAAGCCTAGAAAATCATTTATTTCGAAGTAATGCCTCTACTATTACAACTTCTCTGGCACCATATGCTTACACATTTTCTTGCCTCCCTTTTCTTGAATGCATTTTCAGTGCCCAGAAACCTTTGAGCTGGACACCCTATGCTTAAGAGAATTATGCGCTTTTCAACAAAGCATTGTCAGTGTGATCTGACATCGTTGTCTGCCATATAACTAGACATGTTTCTTTTTTCTATTTGCCGTGATCTAGAATAGGGTGCAGTTCGCATCTTGTACCAATTTCGTACTTTCTGCATACTAGGATTAATCCAAGCACAATTCAATTCCAACCTAAAATTTCTAAAGCTCTGTAATTTTCCCCAGAATATTGTCAAATAAACAGCGATTTCCAAGCCTAACTGCTTCTGCTGCAACTGCAGCAGAATCAGAATTTGGTCTGTTATTTCAATGTTGTTGGAAATCATCCAAATTTTCATAACTTACACATAGCTTAGCAACTTGAAGGAGTTTTCATGTGGTAAATTTCCTGGTTTGCTTGGTTATGGATGATAGCACTCCGGGGTGGTTGCCAGATGGTTATCGCCGGCTTTCTGATTTCCAGTTCGACAGTCTGGTTTCTTCTGCTCTGGAGAAAATCCAAATCGTGTAAATATTATCTTTCAGACTTGAGCAACACATTACTGTGCATGTCTTCTGCATGTTACGGTGGAAATTTGATAGTCATGCTCATTCAATTATAGACTATCCTTATTAGCTGCTACATTTTGTTGATGCTTTATGAAAAATGTCCAACTTCCAACAGTGAACTTAGAACTGAATTCTCACTAATTGTGATGTGTGATATAGAATGTCAGTACTCGTGGTACGTTCTTTTGGCGCATTTATAAATGAAGCTGTTTGTCTATATTGGTTGGTTAAGGCATATGCAGTATATTAACCAACTGCATTTTGTACTTACTTGTTGCAGTAAACTTGTAGTGGAGAGGAAAGAAGCTTTATTGACTATATCTTGTTTATATCTCTCTATCAGAGACAGCTTCCCCTTTACCTTGGGCTACTAGGATGTCTATAGCTTTGGGAGCTGCCAAAGGGTTGGCTTGCCTCCACAATGCTGAAAGGCCTGTTATCTACAGAGATTTCAAGACCTCAAATATTCTGCTAGACTCTGTTAGTGATTACTCGCACATGCCTCGTTTTATTTTCCAGTTCTACACATATCCATTCACATAATGACATATTGTCGTTTATCCTGCATTGCCACAGGATTATACTGCTAAGTTGTCTGACTTTGGCCTGGCCAAAGCTGGACCAGAAGGCGACGAGACCCATGTATCGACAAGAGTGATGGGAACATATGGTTATGCTGCCCCTGAATATGTGATGACTGGTACTGTTATCCTTTTTTAAAATTCATCTGGCAACTAATTATCTTAGAAGAAGCCAGTAAACCTTTTGAGCATACATTCTTGATGCTATTTTGTCCATTCACAGTAGTATTATTTCTAATGCAGGGCACTTGACTGCTAGAAGTGATGTCTACAGCTTTGGCGTCGTCCTTCTGGAGCTCCTGACAGGGCGCAAGTCCATCGACAAGTCACGGTCCAGCAGGGAGCACAGCTTGGTTGACTGGGCATGCCCGAAGCTGAATGACAAGAGGAGGCTTCTCCAGATCATCGACCCGAGGCTGGAGGGGCAGTATTCAGTTAGAGCCGCTCACAAGGCTTGCAGCCTCGCATACTATTGCTTAAGCCAGAACCCCAAGGCGAGGCCTCTCATGAGCGACGTCGTTGAGACCCTCGAGCCGTTGCAGTTGCAGAGCAGCGGTGGAAGCGATGCAACTTTCCGGCCTATTCATGTCGGCGGCCTTCCTGACTACAGAATGCACCGTCGGCTAACGGGTAACGGCGTCCACTACAGGGCCATTCCGAACCCCAAATGCTCCCCCGCAGTCCCGGCCTGCAGGGTGCGGTGAGAGCCTGATGTTTCGGTTGTTGCTGCTGCCTTGAAAGAGAATAGGTTCAGTTGTAAATTGCAAGCCTAGACAACCGTGTATGGCCGTTCGTTCGTGCGTGCAAGTTTGTTTGTTTCTTCTTTTTTTTTACATGGTTTTTCAATGTGTAAATTTGATCCGCGTGCTGCTGCTGCTGCTTGTAAGGCCCTCTAATTTTCTCACTGTGGTCTTATGTGGTACCTAAACAGAGTGGGCCCTTGCCGAAAACCAGCAGGGTTTAACCCTAGAGATGAACTGCTGTGTTCATATATGCTGAAATGGAGATGCTGTTTACTTGCTGAAAGTGAAGCTTCTTCCCAGGAAGGGAATGCTCAGAGTGGAATCGAGCTTCATAAGATTGCCGTTGCTCCGCCTCATGGGTTGTACTACTGTAGTCCCTAATATCAACGGACGAGATTTCAAACCAAATATATAAGAAGACGAAATATGCTTATATGTGTGTGATTTTATCCGAACCGATTCAACATAAATCCATTCAAATCAATTTGTACTTTTTTTTAGAGAAAAAGGGCCTCGCCCCGGTTCCAAATATATTGAAGCCAGCCACAAAACACAACACAATATTCAGGACGATCACACGTCCTCACACCCACTCACCCACTTATCTTACAAAACCCCAGACTTCTTAGCACAGAAACAGTTCTAAACCCCAACATCAAGGGGGAAAACCAGCCAACCATTAGAAGTCATGCATTTTTACACACAAAACACACTGAGCCACCAAAGCAAATCATCTTCCAAGCTCAAGGGCGCTCCATGACCTGAAAACCAGCGCCGTCACCCACCAGGATTAGATCATTCGCCTCCAACGTCCTCCTTAGGTCCCCAGCAGTGATCAGCATCGGTCCAAATCCCCTTGTGATGTTCATATCGCAGACCTCCAAAGTTGATCGAGGAGTCAACCAGGCTCCGGCCACAACAGCAGCGGTGGCCTCCGAGCTAAAACCTCCACCTTGTTCAACAACATCGTCAGTTCTCCTCTTTCTTCCTCCTTCAGGAGGATTTTCCATTGAGCACAGCTGCATACCAAGTGTCTCCACAAACCCTGCATGCCAATCCATTGAGAATGGTTGAAAACAAAGTCATTTCTGGTAATCCAGATAGCTCTCAACACAGCAGCAAAAATCATATTAATATTGCTATTCTTTTTGTTAACCCAGAGAGAAGAAATGTCATGCATACTTAAGATTTTAATTTTAAGATCCATAGCAAGAACAATCTCTCTCCAGAGTTTAGTGATGACCCACAAGTATAGGGGGTGTATCGTAGTATCTTCGATAAGTAAGAATGTCGATCCCAACGAGGAGCAGAAGGTGTTGGCAGCAGTTTCGATGGAGGATTCACTGTAAATGCTCACAGACAAGTATTCAGGGGGTTTTGATATTGCAGATAAATAAAGTACAAGTAAATAAAATGCGAGAAAAATAATTGCAGCGAGTGGCCCAATCCTTTTTAGCACAAAGGACAAGCCGGTTTGTTTACTTATAATGACCAAACGTTCCTGAGGACACACGGAGATTTTAGTCTAGTACTTTCGCTTCATGTGGTTTAATAATCTTCATTGTTTTGATAAGTGTTGTGTGGGTGAACCTATGCTAATGCACCGCCCTTCCTAGGACTAATACATACTTGTGATTATACCCCTTGCAAGCATCCGCAACTACAAGAAAGTAATTAAGATAAATCTAACCACAGCCTTAAACTCTGAGATCCTGCGATCCCTCTCCGCATCGATATACTAACGGGGCTTAGGTTTCTGTCACTCCGGCAACCCCGCAATTAGCAACCGAATACAAGATGCACTCCCCTAGGCCCATAAATGGTGAAGTGTCGTGTAGTCGACGTTCACACGACACCACTAGAAGAATGACACCACAACTTAAATATCATAACATTGAATATTACTCAACCATAATTCACTACTAGCATTTAGACTTCACCCATGTCCTCAAGAACTAAACGAACTACTCACGAGACATCATATGGAATACAATCAGAGGTGATATGATGATGAATAACAATCTGAACATAAACATTGGTTCAATGGTTTCACTCAATAGCATCTACAACAAGTATAGAATAATGCCGGGAGAGTTTCCCCTATCATACAATCAAGATTTAACCCGAATTGTTACAGCGGTGACGAGGTGCAGCGGTGGTGATGGCGGTGTAGATGGTGGAGATGATGATGATGATGATGATGGAGATGATGTCCCGCTCGATGACGATGGCGATGGCGTCGATTTCCCTCCGAGGGGAATTTCCCCGGATTCCTGCCCGCCGGAGAGCTCTTTCTCTCTGGTGTTCTCCGCCCCGCAGAGGCGGCTGTAACCCTTCGTGAGGTCCTCTTTGTGGCTTAGGTTTTCGGGACGAAGGAGTACGCGAAGAAAAGGAGGCGAAAGGGGCTGGGGCCCCGAGCATAGGGTGGCGCGGCCGGCCATGGGCCGCGCCGCCTATGGTCTGGGCCCACATGGCTCCTCTCTTCTTCCCCTTCGGCTCCCTCCGTCATCCGGAAAAATAGGAATTTACGTGAAATTCCCTTCCACGTTGATCTTCCGAAATATTGCGTTCGACGGTGCTTTTTCCAGCAGAATCCTGGCTCCGGTGCTTGATCCTCCAATGATGATGAAACATGCAAAATAGATGAAATAACATAAGTATTGTGTCCCAATATGAAATATATCAATGAATAACAGCAAATTATGATACAAAATAGTGATGCAAATTGGACGTATCAACTCCCCCAAGCTTAGACCTCGCTTGTCCCCAAGCGAAACTGAGCTCGATAAACAAGACCACATGTTTATGGAGTGAAGAGTCGATAAATAAAATACGGACAAGAAGCATCATATTCATTCACACAAGACATTCTAGTAAACAACTTCCTCATATAACTCATCTTGAAATAGGTAAAGAGAAATCACAAGTAAAGGTGCATAAGAAATCATAGTTGGTGATGGCAAACTTTGTTCTTGGTCAAAGAACTACTAACGGATTGTACTTCTAAGCAAAGCTTTCATATTAGAATTTATAGCTGAGCCTTCATATTTAAGTATAACAATCTCCTCATAATCATTGATAACTTCAAAGTCATATTCATTCAGATAAAATTAGTACTAAACAAGAAAGTATAAAAGACATGATCAACTGAATCATAGCATAAATGATTGGTTCACAACAACTCAATTGCTTGCTTGAGATAGAGAGAAATAGGTTTACTGACTCAACATAAAAGTAAAAGACAGGCCCTTCGCAGAGGGAAGCAGGGATTAAATCATGTGCTAGAGCTTTTCAAGTTTTGAAATCATATAAAGAGCATAAAAGTAAGATTTTGAGAGGTGTTTGTTGTTGTCAACGAATGGTAGCGGGCACTCTAACCCCTTGCCAAACGAACCTTCAAAGAGCGGCTCCCATGAGGGACGGCATCTCTACCACAAGGTAGATCATCCCCCTTCTCTTTTGTTTACACATGTATTTTAGTTTTATTAAGGATGACACTCCCCCAACCTTGGCTTTCTCAATCCATGGCTAACCGAATCCTCGGGTGCCTTCCAACATTCACATACCATGGAGGAGTGTCTATTGCAAAATTAAGTTGCTTACTGATAAATCAGGGCAAAACATGTGAAGAGAATTATTAATGAAAGTTATTAATTGGGGCTGGGAACCCCATTGCCAGCTCTTATTGCAAAATTATTGGATAAGCGGATGCCGCTAGTCCATTGGTGAAAGTCCGCCCAACAAGATTGAAAGATAAAACACCACATACTTCCTCATGAGCTATAAAACATTGACACAAATAAGGAGTAGTAATTTGAATAATTTAAAGGTAGCACATGAAGTATTTACTTGGAATGGCAGAAAATACCATGTAGTAGGTAGGTATGGTGGACACAAATGGCATAGGTTTGGTCTAAGGTTAGGGATGTATGAGAAGCATTCCCTCTCGATACAGGTCTTTGGCTAGCAAGGTTTGATAGCAAGCATAAAGGTTGAGGGAAACAAACAAATATACATATGATAGAAACAATCATGCATCTTTCTCATAAGCACAAGCAATTTTAACTTCAGAATACTAAGCATAGAGATAATAGAGTAATGTATCTAAGTGTATTTCTCTCTTCTATTAAACATCAAGATGTTGTTGCTATTGACCAATGCTAAGGTTGCCAAAACCAAATAGATTTACTTGATGCTCCCAAAGTGATATCAATACTCATGTCAAGAGTAATCATATAATGGAGATTGCAAACTAAAATAAGGTGTGCAAAAAGTAAATGATAAGACTTCTCATTAATATTCCATAACGATAACTCACACCAACGGATACATAGATAAATAACTAAGAGAGATACTTCCACATTGCATACTATTCCATATGATAACTTCCCTACTCATGATATAACACTACTTGATAGTAAAAGATAAAGGTGATGATGATGTGATACCGCGGCACTCCCCCAAGCTTGGAACAAACCAAGGGGATGCCAATACCGATGATGAATTACTCCTTCGGTGATGATGGTGATGGATTCTTCTCGACAAGCTTCTGACAAGCTCCTGTAAACCTTCAATCTCATAGGTGAGGTTGCGAATCATCTCCGAGTTGTGCTCAACGCGGCTCATAATCATGTCCGGTGGTGAATCCCAACTCTTAGAATTGTTTCCCATCCTTCAGCTTCAGATTTCATCTCTCCTGCATTGTCAGAACGATTTATATCCCAATTACTTGGCAACACTACCTTGGGGGTCCTTTCAGTTTGACGATCGTAGATTAGATTGCGGTAAGGGTTGTAATTGCTCGGAGAAGACGTCCTTGGAGCCAAGTAATGACGTGGAACCGCTCCTCCGGTAGCGATTCGTGCACTCCTCTTGATGTCGGATGGATTTGATATCACGCCAATACTTGCGACGGTGGCTTGTTGGTGTTCCTGCGGAGCTTCCTCCAATTCTTCCTCATCCTCTCTTGCATCTTCTTTCTTCAGCTCCGGGTCTTGAATATTTTCCTTCAAAGGTTCCTTGTCCTTGTTGTTGGAGACCATGGTGCTTCTAGATCAAAACAAATCTCGAAAACAGCTCGAAACAAAACACGACGAGAAAACGATATTACGGACCTCCGGGGGTCCGGGGATTATATAGCAAATATTTTTACGACAAAAGGAAGGTTCCAGGCCGAAAACGAGTGGAAACGGGACGCCGAGGGGCTGTCACCATAGGTCGGCGCGGCCAGGGGCCCGCCCGCGGTGGACGGGCCCTCGCGCGTCTTTTCCACTCCGTTTCGATTCCGTAATTTTTCATATTTTCCAAAAACAGCAGAAATAATGTTCGGAAAGGTAAACGCGGACTTTTATTACCTGTACTGTTACCTATTCAAAGTTCTGGCGGACTGTCAATTTGTCCTTTGATGAAAGCCTCCGGTGTTTCCACTTGAATAATATCAACATCAACATTATAAGAATCACCCGAGATATAATGCTTGAGTCTTTGTCCATTCACCACTTGTGTGGCATTGCCTTGGAGAGAGCTAATTTTAATTGCTCTTGAACGATACACCTCCTCAACAACATATGGTCCTTCCCACTTTGAGAGTAATTTCCCTGCAAAGAATCTGAGACGAGACCGATATAATAGAACTTGATCTCCAACATTAAATTCTCTTTTAATGATCCTTCTATCATGCCACTTCTTAACTTTTTCTTTAAAGAGTTTAGCATTTTCATAAGCTTCACTTCTCCATTCATCTAGAGAACTTAATTGCAACAACCTCTTATTACCGGCTAGTTTAGGATCTTTATTTAGTTCTCTAACAGCCCAATAAGCTTTGTGCTCTAGTTCTAAAGGTAAATGACAAGCTTTTCCATAAACCATTTTATAAGGTGACATTCCCATAGGATTTTTATAAGCAGTTCTATAAGCCCATAGTGCTTCTTTCAATTTGCTAGCCCAATTCTTCCTAGATTTATTAACAGTCTTTCCTAAAATAGCTTTAATCTCTCTATTTGATAATTCTACTTGACCACTAGTTTGAGGGTGATAAGCGGAAGCAATTCTATGATTAATACCATACTTAGCAAGAGTTTTTCTAAAACCTCCATGAATAAAATGAGAACCTCCATCAGTCATAATATATCTAGGTACTCCAAATCTAGGAAATATAACATCTACAAGCATTTTTATAGAGGTCTCACCATCAGCACTTTTTGTAGGTATAGCTTCTACCCATTTAGTAACATAATCAACAGCGACAAGTATATGAGTGTTACCGTCTGAAGAAGGGAAAGGACCCATGAAGTCGAATCCCCAACAATCGAATGGTTCAATAACAAGAGTATAATTCATAGGCATTTCATTGCGTCTAGAGATATTACCAACTCTTTGACATTCATCACAAGATAGAATAAATTTTCTTGCATCTTTGAAGAGTGTTGGCCAATAAAAACCTGATTGTAAAACCTTTTGCGCGGTTCTATCTCCAGCGTGATGTCCTCCATAAACACTTCCATGACATTTATTCAATATCTCCCGTTGTTCATATTCAGGAACACATCTTCGCATAATACCATCTACTCCTTCTTTATATAAGTGTGGGTCGTCCCAAAAATAATGCCTCAAGTCATAAAAGAATTTCCTCCGTTGCTGAGCTGAAAAGGTTGGAGGCAAAACTTCAAACAATAAAGTTAGCATAATCGCATACCAAGGGCTCTCTCGCGAGCTCACCTTTATTACAGCCAATTGTTCATTTGGAAAACTATCATTAACAGGAACAGGATCATAAGCAATATTTTCCAATCTAGACAAATTATCAACAACAGGATTATCAGCACCTTTCCTATCTATAATATGTAAATCAAATTCTTGCACAGAAGTACCCATCTAATAAGCCTTGGCTTAGCATCTTTCTTTGTCATAAGGTATCTAATTGCAGCATGATCAGTATGAATTGTAACTTTCGAATCAACAATATAGGGTCTAAACTTATCACAAGCAAAGACTATAGCTAACAATTCCTTTTCAGTTGTAGCATAATTTCTTTGAGCAGCATCAAGAGTCTTACTAGCATAATGAATAACATTTAATTTTTTATCTACCCGCTGTCCAAGAACAGCGCCACAAAATCACTAGCATCACACATAATTTCAAAAGGCAAATTCCAATCAGGAGGTTCAACTACAGGAGCAGTTGTTAAGGCTTTCTTTAGAGTTTCAAAAGCTTCCTTACAATCATCATCAAAAACAAAAGGTACATCTTTTGAAGAAGATTAGTAAGAGGCTTTGAAATTTTAGAGAAATCTTTAATAAATCTCCTATAAAACCCAGCATGACCAAGAACACTACGAATACCTTTAACATCCCTCGGATAGGGCATCTTCTCAATTGCTTCAACTTTAGCTCTATCAACTTCAATACCTCTCTCGGAAATTTTATGTCCCAATACAATTCCTTCATTAACCATAAAGTGGCATTTCTCCCAATTAAGAACAAGGTTAGTTTCTTCACATCTCTGCAAAACTTTATCGAGGTTTCGCAAGCAATTATCAAAAGAATTCCCATAGACAGAAAAATCATCCATGAACACCTCTACAATACTTTCGCAAAAACCATGAAAAATAGCAGACATGCATCTTTGAAAAGTAGCAGGAGCATTACATAAACCAAAAGGCATACGCCTATAAGCATAAGTTCCATAAGGACAAGTAAACGTGGTTTTCTCTTGATCTTTAGCTTTAACAACAATTTGTGAAAACCCAGAATAACCATCAAGAAAGCAAAAATGAGTATTTTTAGATAACCTTTCTAGCATTTGATCAATAAAGGGTAAAGGGTAATGGTCTTTCTTAGTAACTTTATTAACTTTTCGAAAATCAATGCACATTCTATAACCTACAACTATTCTTTGAGGAATAAGCTCATCATTATCATTAGGCACAACAGTCATTCCTCCTTTCTTAGGAACACAATGCACAGGACTAACCCATCTACTATCGCAATAGGATATATAATACCAGCTTCAAGAAGTTTTAATACCTCGTTCCTTACCACCTCTTTCATCTTCGGAATTAGACGACGTTGATGTTCAACAACAGGCTTTGCATCTTCTTCCATATTAATAGCATGTTGGCAAATAGAAGGAGAAATCCCTTTCAAATCATCAAGAGTATAGCCAATAGCTCCTCGGTGTTTCTTCAATATTTCCAATAACCTTTCTTCCTCAATCTCCTGAAAGCTTAGAACTAATAATAACAGGATATATTTTCTTATCATCAATATGAGCATATTTAAGATTATTAGGTAAAGGCTTTAAATCAAAAACAGGATCTTCCTTCGGTGGCGGTGTTGTACCCAAATCTTCCACCGGTAAATCATGCTTGAGAATAGGTTGGCGAAGAAAAATTTCCTCAAGCTCATCTCTTTCTTTCCTAAAAGCTTCACTTTCACTATTCTCCAAATGTTGCTGCAAAGGATTATTAGGAACAAGAACAATAGATGCACACTGCTCCATTTTAAAATCATTACTAGGCAAGTCAACTTTATAAGGAGTTTTGGTAAATTTAGAAAAGTTAAATTCATAAGGTTCACTAGCAAATCTAGTCAAAATTTTCTCTTTCTTACAATCTATAATAGCTCCACAAGTATTTAGAAAAGGTCTAGCAAAAATGATAGGACAATGATCACTAGCAGCAGAACCAAGTACCAAAAAGTCAGCAGGATATTTAATCTTACCACATAGAACTTCCACATCTCGAACAATACCAATTGGAGAAATAGTTTCTCTATTAGCCAGATGAATAACCACATCAATATCTTCAAGTTCACAAGAACCAATTTCGTGCATAATCTCCGTGTAAAGCTCATAAGGAATAGCACTAACACTTGCACCAATATCACATAAACCATAATAGCAATGATCACCAATTCTAACAGATAGCATAGGAACACTAACTTGTTTGGATTTATTAGGATGTGAAACAATATTAGAAGCATCTTCACAGAAAATAATATGACCATCCTCCACATTTTTAGTCACAAGATCTTTAACTATTGCAACAGCAGGTTCAATTTTAATTTGTTCTTCAGGTTCTTTAGGTTTCTTTTCACTTTTATTAACCGCACTAGATATGACAGAGTACTCCTTCATTTTAGCAGGGAAAGGAGTTTCTTCAATAAAAGCTTCAGGAATAACATTATCAACAGTTTCAACCACTACACATTTGTTTACAGATGAATCGACTTTATCTTTATACGGTTCATGATACTTATCAAAATTCTTCTTAGGCAGTTCATAATGAGAGGCAAAAGCTTTATAAAGATTTGCAACAACTTGGGAATCAAGACCATATGTAGCACTCATATTACGAAATTTATCAGTATCCATAAAAGCTTCAATGCATTTATAATCATAAATTATACCTGATTCTCTATCTTTGTCGTTCTCCCATCCTTCAGTATTTTCTTGGATCCGATCAAGAAGGTCCCTTTTAAACTCTTCATTCTTGCATGTAAATGATCCAGAACAAGAAGTATCCAGCAAGGTCTTGTCTTGAAAAGAAAGTCTTGCATAGAAATTATCAATAATAACATTACCAGGAAGCTCATGAATGGGGCATTTGAGCATTAAAGACTTCAATCTCCCCAAGCTTGGGCAATACTCTCTCCATCATGAGGCCAGAAATTATATATGCGGTTCCGATCTTTGTGAATTTCACTTGGAGGATAAAATTTGGAATAAAATAAAGGCACAATGTCCTCCCAATCAATAGAATCACCATTCTTCAGCAATTTATACCAGTGCGCCGCTTTACCAGACAGCGATATAGTGAATAGTTTCTTTCTAACTTCATTCATAGAAATACCTGCACATTTGAATAACCCGCATAATTCATGCAAAAACAATAAATGATCACCAGGATGGACAGTTCCATCCCCTTCATAGCGGTTATCCATAACACGTTCAATAATTTTCATAGGTATTTTATATGGTACTACCTGGCGCTTCATCCACTACCGTTGCAGTAGTAGTAGATTTCCCAAATAGAAATTGAAGAGAAGATCTCTCCATAATGATTTATAGCAGCAGGCAGAAATAAAATCAGCACAAACAGTAAATTTCCTTACCAATTCCGCTTACCAATAGCGCTTCACCCCGGCAACGGCGCCAAAATAGTCTTGATGACCCACAAGTATAGGGTGTATCGTAGTATCTTCGATAAGTAAGAATGTCGATCCCAACGAGGAGCAGAAGGTGTTGCAGTTTCGATGGAGGATTCACTGTAAATGCTCACGACAAGTATTCAGGGGGTTTTGATATTGCAGATAAATAAAGTACAAGTAAATAAAATGCGAGAGAAATAATTGCAGCGAGTGGCCCAATCCTTTTTAGCACAAAGGACAAGCCGGTTTGTTTACTTATAATGACCAAACGTTCTGAGGACACACGGGGATTTTAGTCTAGTACTTTCGCTTCATGTGGTTTAATAATCTTCATTGTTTTGATAAGTGTTGTGTGGGTGAACCTATGCTAATGCACCGCCCTTCCTAGGACTAATACATACTTGTGATTATACCCCTTGCAAGCATCCGCAACTACAAGAAAGTAATTAAGATAAATCTAACCACCTTAAACTCGAGATCCTGCGATCCCTCCTGCATCGATATACTAACGGGGCTTAGGTTTCGTCACTCCGCAACCCCGCAATTAGCAACCGAATACAAGATGCACTCCCTAGGCCCATAAATGGTGAAGTGTCGTGTAGTCGACGTTCACACGACACCACTAGAAGAATGACACCACAACTTAAATATCATAACATTGAATATTACTCAACCATAATTCACTACTAGCATTTAGACTTCACCCATGTCCTCAAGAACTAAACGAACTACTCACGAGACATCATATGGAATACAATCAGAGGTGATATGATGATGAATAACAATCTGAACATAAACCTTGGTTCAATGGTTTCACTCAATAGCATCTACAACAAGTATAGAATAATGCCGGGAGAGTTTCCCCTATCATACAATCAAGATTTAACCCGAATTGTTACAGCGGTGACGAGGTGCAGCGGTGGTGATGGCGGTGTAGATGGTGGAGATGATGTCCCGCTCGATGACGATGGCGATGGCGTCGATTTCCCCCTCCGGGAGGGAATTTCCCCGGATTCCCGCCCGCCGAGAGCTCTTTCTCTCGGTGTTCTCCGCCCGCAGAGGCGGCTGTAACCCTTCGTGAGGTCCTCTCGTGGCTTTCGGACGAAGGAGTACGCGAAGAAAAGGAGGCGAAAGGGGCGTGGGGCCCCCAGATAGGGTGGCGCCAGCCATGGGCCGCGCCGCCCTATGGTCTGGGCCCACAAAGGCTCCTCTCTTCTTCCCCTTCTGGCTCCCTCCGTCATCTGGAAAATAGGAATTTACGTGAAATTCCCTTCCACAGTTAATCTTCCGAAATATTGCGTTCGACGGTGCTTTTTCCAGAATCCTGGCTCCGGTGCTTGATCCTCCAATGATGATGAAACATGCAAAATAGATGAAATAACATAAGTATTGTGTCCCAATATGAAATATATCAATGAATAACAGCAAATTATGATACAAAATAGTGATGCAAATTGGACGTATCATTTAGCTGCCACCACACACTCGAAAAAAAGATGTTGACATGACTCAACTTCATTACAGAACACACAAGTTAATTCATCAACATTCTGTCTTTTAACCAAATTATCTCTAGTGAGTAACTTGTTATGAAAGAGCAACCAAAGAAAGAAATGAATTTTGGGGGGCACTTTGAACTTCCAGACACAGTGAATATTGACATGCATAATCCCACCAAAGTTAATAACAGCATACATAGATTTCCAACTGTAGGAGCCATTAGCCTCCCACATCCAAATCAGACTATCTTTTGTACCATCAAAGGAAATAACTTGAGCAATCTGCTGAATTTCAAGCCATTGCAACATCAATCTATGGTCAAAACATCTCCTAAAAGTCACTTTCAAGGTAGACCCATCCCAAAGATCAGCAATGGTTTTGTTCTGTTCATTCACTAGGAAATAAATCTAGGATCCACTTCAAATTTATGCCCAGCAATTTGTCTGTCACCAGCAGCTTTATAAAGAACCTTGGTGAAGACATCAGCCATAAAATTAAAGAGGATTGGTGAGATGGGATCCCCCTGTCTCACACCTCTGTTGGTGAGGAAAACCTGACTATTACAGTCATTAATTCTAACACCAACAGAGCCCTTGTGTAAAAGACCCTCAATAATTGACATCCATCTTGGGCTAAAACCCCTCATCCTCATAACTTTCAACAGAAAATCTCTATCAACCCTATCATATGCCTTTTCATAATCAAGTTTAAAAATAAAGCCAGAATTTCCATTATGAACTGCATCATGAATGACTTCATGAGCAGATACTACACTCTCAAGAATATACCTCCCTTTAATAAAAGCTGTTTGGTTAGGAGAAATAAGTTCCTCACTAACCACACCCAGCCTGTTAGTAGCACACTTAGAAAAAATTTAAAACTGCAATTGGTTAAGGCTATAGGCCTGAACTTCTGTATAGTTACAGCATCAGATTCCTTTGGAATTAGAGTCAAGAGAGAAAAGTTCAATCTATAAAGATCAAGTTTCCCTTCATTCAAATCCCTAACCATTGCCATGAAATCAGCTCTAATGAGCTCCCAGAAATGCTGATAAAACAAAAAGGAGAACCCATCAGGGCCAGGAGCACCTTCAGCATAAGAGCCAAAGATAGCATCCTTAACTTCTTTCTCAGAAAAATCAGCACTAAGCATGTTATTGTGTTCTTGAGACACCAAATCCTCATGGTCCCAAAAATCATCCATCAAATCAATATCAAGGCAAGGTTCCTTACAAAACAGAGTTTTATAGTAATCAACAACAATATCTAACATACCTTTGTTGTCCTCAACCATCCCAGCCTCCCCTTTCAATTGACAGATCTGCTTCTTCCTTCTCCTTTGATTTGCTACAACATGAAAGTAAGCAGTATTACGATCACCTTCTAAAATATATCTCTCTCTAGCTCTTTGTCTAGCTTTAATCTCCTCATTACCCCAGATTTTAGTCAACTCATCAGAAATACATTTCATCTTTTTTTTTGGAATTTGGAGATAAACTTTGAGTTTCAGAGATAATATCAAGGATGTCATATTCAGCTACTAAACCTTGCTTAAGTTTCCTTTGGGTAGATTCAATGTTAGCTGACCAGCCCTTCAAACCTTTCCTAGTATTTCTCATCTTAAATTGCCATCTATCAAGAGAATTCTTGTGATGGCAAGGGATTTGCCAGAATTTAGCAACCACATCATCAAAACCCTCAATTTTAAGCCACCATTTTTCAAACCTAAACTACTTATTATGAGGATTTTTCAGAGCACCAGTATCCACAATCAGAGGAGTATGGTCACTGCCTACTCTGGGTTTTGAAGATAGACTACTAGCAGGGAATAAAGCCTCCCAACAAGTAGACACAAAGACTCTATCAAGTAAGGCCATGACCAAGTTATCTTGGTTATTAGCCCAAGAGAATTGTCTACTAGGGTTCTTAAGCTCCATCAAATTGAATTTATTAATCCAATCATTAAACAAATTTGCCCAATGCTGGTTTATGTTACCAGTATTCTTTTCACATTTTTCTCTAATGAGATTGAAGTCACCACCCACTAAAGTGGGGCCACTCCAACAAGCCATGACATTATGTAGTTCATTAATAAAGTCTAATTTATGCTCATCATAAGCATAACCATACACAACAATGACTCTCCACACAATACTATCTCTCTTAGCCTTAATCTGCACAGAGACACAGTAAGATAGGATATCCCACTTAACTATATCAAAGACCTCATTACTAATGCCAACTAGGATACCTCCAGCAGTCTTCACAGCTGGCAACCAATTCCAGGAGAATTTCCCTCCTGGATCAATTTGTTGCACTTGTGAACTAGAGAAATCCTTTTTTTAGATTCAGAGAAACAAATGATATCAGGGCATGTTTCTCTAATGAGATCTGCACTCTAGTAATTTTATCGGGCCTATTCAGGCCTCTACAATTCCATATTAGAGCTACTACCATTTTTAAAGATCAATTTTCTTCTACCCTTTTTCCTACTATGGACTAATGTCCAGGGTTCATCATGATCAGGTACATCACTAATGTAATCATCCTGATCATATGGAACCTCAAATTTATCATCCATGCCTACTTTTAATTCCTCCACAGAGAGACTAATGTCATTTGGAAGAAAGCTAGCAGGATTAGACTGGTGAAAATCATCAAGTCTTTTTAATTCAACCTCTTTGATTTTATCAATGACAACATCAGTATTTTTTGTTTTAATGCCCAGGCTAATGCCAACATGTTTAGCATTATCATACAGAGTATGGTTATCAAGAGCAGCAAAAGAATTGGAATAGCCATGGATAGTAGTACCTTTAGGAACTTCCAGGTTCTTTGCCTTCTTGAGATCTTGTGCTTTCTCAATGGCAGTTTTACCATCTCTTGAAATTCTAGAACTCATCCTGGTAGCCTGCACAGGCCCCCATTGCTTGTTCTCCTTCCACACCTTGGTAGGCATAGAAGGCTCACAAACATTGGTCATCACACCTTCTTCAACTCTTTGGGCCCCTTCAATATCTTCATCTTCTTCATCCTCAAAGTGTTGTAGCAGGTTTTTCCCAATGTTCTCTTCAGCACTTCTTAGCACCAGAGCACTCTCAGTAGGGATGAGAGGCTCTTTGCCAAACACTCTGGCTTGAACAGATGACACTAGAGACATTTGAGTAGCAGACCTAGGACCACTTTTCCCACCAGAAAAAGAAGGATCAGTCTCCATCTTGTTGTTGTTTCCACCAGAAGTGCTCTTGTCAAAATCTTTGAAGTCATCTCCAAGATCAGCATCATCATCAACCTTGTCCCCTTCATTACTCTGACCAGGGTCTTCATCATCATCCCCATCTACCTCAATAGTTTCACCCTCACTCTCTACCAAAAAGTTAATGAGGAAGAAACCCTGTTCCATCTCAAAGAGTTTGTTTGATGGGATTTTTGATTTGTCCCTCACAGCCACCTTAACTCTGACCTCTTTATAGAAGCTTCTGAAAATGCCTTGCCAATCAATGTTGACTAGCACACCAAGTGCAGTGGATACTTGACATATAGTCTTCCATGTCAGCCACTTGGCTGGGATGCCAAAGATCTTAACCCATATCTCCTGAAACTCCTCAAAAGGCTCTGCTTCCCCCTCCCAGTTCTCAAAGTAGATCACTACACCCTATTTTTTGAGATTTATGGAAGGGTATTCCACCAGTTCCTTGATCCTCTTGCTTGGAGGGAACCTCACCAGGAACTTCTTATGCCCAAATTGTCTGATCTGCCAAAACCAGTTAACCTTCCACATGTCATTGAAGTTCTTCTCCAGTTCCTCAGCAGAAATTTCACCCTCTTTGACTACCACTAACCCAACATTGTCCATATTCAACCATTGGACTGCCTCAGGTCCTTCTACCTCCACATGGAAGAAACCTAGACCAGGGTTTGCACTACCCCAATACTGAGCTGTGGGTAGGAGAGAATACCACATCAGACAATTATCCATATGATGACCTGTCTTGCTGCAAATGAAGCATCTCTTCACCCTAGTACAGAGACCAACATAGTGACCCAGTTCACCACAATTGCAACATGTAACATTCTTGAACTTGAGATCAAGAGCAGGACCAGGTCCACTTGTTGCTGACAGCTGCATCTAATTTGTTGCCCTTTCTCCACTATTTTTGGACCATCAGAAGTAGCCCCTTTCTGAACCTTCTTCTTGTTCTTTTTATTCCCTGAGACTTGCTGCTGTTGAGAAGGAACCAGACTGGCGCTGCTACCTTGACTGTTGGACTGAGGGAGATTGGGGGTAATCCCCGGCGGCATCATCATCATCGGATTGAAACCAGGAGGGGGAAACTGCTGGTTGCCAAAGAATTGCTGCCACTGGCCCATCGGCATATTCCACATGTTGGGATTCATCATGGAAAACATACCTTGATTAGCAGCACCCATTTGTTGCCCCAAGTTCTGAGAGAATTCCGACTTGATGTGGACTGGGTCTGAAGCACCGCCAAGGGATGAGGATGCTTTTGTTGCAGCAGCAACGGGGGGGGGGGGCCACCATTATGACCACGGCCACCCCCAGCTCCTCCCCCTCTTCCTGTACCTCGACCACCTCGCGCCATCCTGGCAATCTCTGCGTAGGTTCTCCTCCCAGCTTCAGCACCCCACAACTCCGAGAATCTGATGATTGTTGGTTTGGGTAAGAAACCCTCGCCGGCGGGGTGGCAGTCAGCTGGAGTGAAGGATCTGGCTTGGACCAGATCTCTCCTGACCCAGACTAATGTCTGAGAGCCAGGCAGAGCCCTAGATCTACCCAAGTAAGCTTTGCCTGGAACGGGCGGAGACGCCGCGGTCTTATCCTTAGTAGGAGGCGTATTTCTGAAACCCGCCATCACACGAACGGCCAGATTTCGATCCGCTGAAGATCGACGGATATCAGATGATGGCAGCGCAGCGCTGCCGCGTTGCAAGGCTTGCTTCTGGAAGCTTCTCGAAGCCCCCCCCCCCCCAAATCTCTCCGGCGAGCCGCCCCTTGCCGGAGACGGGTTACCTCGTCGGATCCTCTCCACTCGCTGCCGCAACTCCGTTGGGCTCCTAGCAGATCCAGCTCCATCGCCACACCGAGCAGAGGATCTCCGAGGCATCCCTCGAGACAGGACGCTCATGGCGTCCAGTTCTCCAAGTCTTCCAATCCCTGCTCCGCCATGAGCCTCTTCGGGTCTTCGGGATCCTTGAGCTTGATCATAGCTAGCGCCGCAGCAACCTGCTCCTCGGGCCCCTGCCCCGAGATCTGCGGACGCCAGCCCTTCGCCATTTACTCGATTGCCCACTCGGAGGCGAGGCTGATCTGGAGGATCAGCAATTTCCGCCGTAGTAGTGCCTGCTTCCTCTCCTCCGCCATCGCCGCTTCCCTCTCCTTCCGCCTCGACTCTTCCCCCATCCTCACCTCCTCGGCGAATGATGGGAAGCCCGCTGACCACTTGTGGATGGACATGATTCTCCGCCGGGCGCGCCGACGAATACCAGTGGCGGTGGGAGGTCGGGTTGGTGGAGGGAGCGGCGGCGGCGCGAGTTCGCCTGAAAATCGCCAGATCGCCTATCGCCTATGAAAATGAATCAAGTAGCTAGCTTCGCTCGCCCAAGTGCCCCAAGTGCCACAGCACCGTGCTCCTGGACTTCAACGACGCCGGCGCCGACCAGCGCCACACGGGGTTTGGCTCCGGCGAGGGCAAGCGCGGCTGAGCTGACCTCACTAACAAACTCTTTCTTCGGTGACCGTCCGTATTTCCTCCGTCCAAGTTGATTTCTAAACCCGACAATTTTGGGTACAGAAGCTGGTCTAGAAGTAGCACGGAGTAGAATATCACACATGACACGGTATAGGAGGATTTGCGATTTTGAGTTGCTATCCTTCTGTTGGGATAGTTCACTTTTCTAGTATAGAAAAATCTGAGCAAGAATCAAGTGCGATGGCACTTGCAAAAGGAACCAAACCATGGCAGCAATGATTTCGATCAACGGGTTTGTGTTTCATTTCATCACACTTTGACAGGTGCGGTCGGTCTGGTTCTGGTTTCAGCGACAGAAGGAAACAGGCCACCGTACAACGGGCAGGGCTGAGCCGTTATGGGCCTCTTGACGACAACTGGCCCAGGAAGCAAAGGGAGTGGCGCTCTTGCTGCACCAGCGGCTCGGCGCACGCTGCACGCAGCCTTCCTGATGTTTAGTCCCACCTCGCTCCCGGACGTAGATTCGGAAGCCGGAAGAGCCTATATAAGCAGCGCCCCTGCCCAGCAAGCAAATTACTTACCTGGACGGGGTCTACGAGCGATCAACAAGGCTCGTGGCCTAGATCAATGGTCCACATTGCACTTGGTGGACGCGTTGGTTTATCATCTCCCCAAGTGGGAGAGTGAACGTCATAATTTGTGGTAGAGGGGGTACGCGTTCGCGCGGTCCCTGCCAATTCTTTGAAATTCAATCTTGGTCCCTGGTTTCGTTTTGGTCTGAGCCATCGAGCCATAGTTGGAAAACGTTAGTTTTTCATTCAAGTTCTATAAATCGGCCGTGTCATTATTACTATACTAAACGTGAACCACTTCGATTTTTGACAGAATTTTGGGCTTCTTTTCGAATTAACGTTGTGCTGACACGAAGTTTTGATTAGCACTGACTTTTTCCTGTGTACGTTTTGGTGCTCCGTAGCATTTTTGTGGAAGCTTTTAAATTTTGTTTTCTCTCACGATGTCTTATTTTGGTCCCTTCATGCGTGGCTGTAGCCTTAAAGGAAGGAGGTGGTCAAAGCGGTGGTACACTTCCCACAGAGATTTTGTCAGACCACGAATCATTATGTCGTCTCCTTATCTGTTTCTCCTCCCCTCTCTTCAATCCATTCTCTCCTTGGGACGATTCACCGACGAGGCCGCCGGCGGCAGCCTAAATACCCGCATGAGGTGGCCCACACCCAGCAGTCGTGGCCGCTCCCAGCGGCTTCACTGACTCGCCGCCGGCGTTTCATCTATGGTGAGCAGGAGAGAGGCGGCGCCACACACGCCGAGCCGGTGCTCGCGGGAGGTGCGGGAGGAGGAGGGTATCCCGGAGCTTGAGGAGGAGGACGATGCGGTGGTCGTCAAGGAGGTGTCCAGCGAGCGCCCGGCGCCCGCAACCGCCGCAGCTCGCTCGACGGCATGAGCGATAGCTTTGCCGAGGACAGCACAGACGATAACAGCGTCGTCGATAAGAGCGTGGTCGCTGGGGGTGGCGTGGCGCCACAGCAGGCGCCGGCGCAGCCTCCCGTGCCGCCCGCGCACCGGCAGTTGCGAGAGCACGCACGTTGCCGGCGAGATCAAGGCGCAGTTCGCTCCAGCAGCGGTTGTGCTCGTGCCAATACTCGAGGTCTGAGAGGCGGAGCTATCAGTACCATTGCCGGAGCTCAGTATACCATGGTGAGCTCAGTATACTATACGTACTAAAACTTTGCTTGCATTTTGGTCTTTGAGACTGCGACTGAAATTGCCGATGTGATGCCAATTTGGGGCACTGAAGATTCGATTATCATGATCACTATTCACTAGCATGGTGAGTTTGTTCGGTAGGGCAGGTTTATTGGAGGAAGCACTTGATTTATTGATGAAATCCCCATTTGCCAAGAAATGTCCTGAGCTATGGAGAATTCTGCTAAGCTCCTGTGTAGCATTAAAAGATTTGTCCATTGGTGTTCATGCTGCTGAACAGGCACTGGAGCAAGAACCAGATGACATGTCAACACATATATTGCTTTCAAACCCTTTATGCTGCTGCAGGAAAATAGGACTTTGTAGCTAAATTAGGAGAAAGATCAGAGGAATGGTAGTTGAGAAGGAACCTGGGCTGAGCTGGATTGAGATTAAAAAGATGGTCCACTTGTTCTCTGCGGACGATGAATGTCATACTCAGATAGCTGACTGTCGTGCTGAGTTGCTTAGACTTATGGGAAACATGGAGTTTTTGAAGGTCTGAACATGAATTGCTTTCAAGTGGCTAAGGTGCCATAATAGATTTCAGTTGGGGTGCATTTGACTTGCTTTCCTTTGAGGACTGATGGTTGATAAGGACCTGGGATGAACTGTATTTAGATTAAAAACATGGTTCATGTCTTCTCTGCAGGTGCTGATGGTTGGAAGAAATCTAATGGTTGAAAATATTGTTGTGAAAATGAGTTGCTGCGAAGCGGCTAAGTTGGGATATGCTAAGAAATTTGGAGCGTGCTAACTAAGCATTTATTTACTGCATCTGCCCAAGTCGTTGGAATACGTACACTACTGTTCACTTACTAATTAAGAGTGCAATTTTGTTCTTGTGACATAATTCTACTAAGTCCATTTTTTTTTTGTAAATCAACAATGCAATTTCTGCCCATCTAAAGCCTCAGTACAGTATATGATATTTGATGGGACTTTAGTCTGATCACCCCTAGGTAAACCTCATTTCCTATCTACATAGATTCTCAAGATTAGCGTGGCTCGATGGTAATAATATTGCTCAGCTATAAATACTTGCAGTTTGCGCTTGGTGACTTGGTAAGGCAATCATTTATCAGGCATACATAATATTTTCCATTAACAGCTCCACGTGTTTTGAGAAACTTAATGTGGAACGATTATAGTTAGTGCTATAAGAATTTTCTGATTTTCTGGAAAAAATATTCGAAACAGAAAACCTACAGATCAAGATATGATACTTCCCATCTGTTCTAAATCCATTGTGCTCCTGGAGTATACGAAATCCATATATAGTAGGGTTTACTATTAATAACTACTTATCATAAATAACATAGATAGTTCTTTGTGTTCAATTTATGAGTTACATGAGCGTAGAGTACATTATTTCTCTTTATTTGGATGTATTGCTTGCGGTGATCATTTTGTTGGGCCTTCCCATAATTCATGAAAAGGATTTATAGATTATATATGATGATTAATTAAAATTGATCCCACCTGCAATCCCTGTTTTTGCTAAATGGTTCTCCAGGGACCAGGACAGGTTTGTATAAAACTTGATAGTTTTTTGTACATTGCAGGTCCTCTACAATATTATCGGAGAAGGAAAAACTTTCCCCTATATTCGCCCCGCAGTCCATCGGAGATGCAATGTTAAACCGATGGGTTTAGAAAAAAACTGATGTGACCATGGATAGATTATGCAATGTATGATCCCTTCTTACTGACCCTTTAAACTTAGTAATATTACATACTCCCTCCGTCCCACCAAAAGTGTCTCAGCTTTCTCAAAAGTTGGATGTATTTACCTAGATACATCCAAATTTTGACAAAGTTAAGACACTTTTGGTGGGATGGAGGGAGTACATGTTACCGTCTAGCAATTAACTCGTGGTATTCTTTCTTTTCTAGCCAACATTATTATTCGTATGTCCTATCTTAGCTCTGTATCTGGCATAAACACTTAATGAGTTGCAGTAAAAAAAAGGTAAAAACTCATGCTAAATTGTGTATAAGCTTTATCAGTACTGTACCAACTCCAAGTAGTGGTGGATATAAGCAATAGGTTGGTACAAAATTCTACGAAACTAGCAGATAACTACAGAATTTGTATATTCAATATAGTTTAATAGGTTGTCTACATGTGGCATGCATACTAAGTACCTCATGCCGTTGTTTAGATGTGTCTTGGCCAATGTGTTGAACTTTTTATTCCTAGGTAACATGCTGTCATTTGCAAGCCGACAGCTATCTCGCATGTAGTACTTCTTTTTTTGGAAGTGTTCTTCTTATAATAGTCTACCAGATACTATTTTTCTTGAGGCTACAGGGCAAGTTGCCTGCTTCTAAAAAGTGCAAGAAATCTGAGATACAATTTGGATTGTGTGCCTTTATCAGTACTGTGCTGCAACTACCCTACTCTTATAGTTTTACCAACTTCATAGCAGCTAAGACCCTATCATCTGGGAGACTTTTTTGGTCCTGTGCATTCTGTCTTACTTGATCGGTTAGCTTATGTGGGAGGTGTATACATCATGCTCCTTCCACTCTAGCAATTGGGTTCGGGTGGGCTGCAGTTAAGGTTCAACTTGCTGTCATCAAGGAGAGAGAGTCGAGACTATCCGTACTTGGTGCTGTTGATGTCTTAGATGGCGGCCAATTGTGGATGACAACAGAAATCTTTTAAAGTTTTGTTTTGACTTTGTCGTGATATTTGATGGAGCACTGCAAGTTTGAGTCTTCATTGTCGATTTAGTTAACCCCTTTGCGACGATAAACATGTTGTATCTAGCGAGAGACTATCATAGCTCTACTATAATTACGTTAAGTCAGGAGAACTGTAGGCTAATAAGATGCCATATTACTACAACTATAATGATCATTTGGAGGTATAGCTAAAACTTAACTTTAGTAACTTATATTTAATTTCATACGGAAAATGAATAAAGAAGTATCGAATGAAAGTGTCAAGAATATCTTACCTAAAGAACGGAAAAGAGATGGGCCAGTAACATTTATTCTATGCTTTGTGTTGCTTCCTTTTTCATTCATGCTGGAGTATTTCCTCCGTTTTCTTCCTACAATGTGTATTGCTGAAATGCTCACTTCATGCATGTTTAGGTGATTCACTCATCCAGTTCGAAGTGTGCCAAAAGAATTGCTATACATCAGGAAGTCGGGGCACGTGTAGCTTGATCAAGGCATTGGAGGAATAGTACGCCTGACCTTGATGATCTTGATGCCGCAGTGTCAAGGACATTTAGCTTGCTATCTCAGGTATGGCTCTGCCCTTCCCTCCCTCTCTTACTGCACAACTCTCATGTATGGTAGTGGTATTGAATTGGTTGTAATATTCCAGAAGGAGTCAGAGGGCAAAGATGGTGATTTGGTAGGTTGGCAGGGTGTTGATGTAGTAGATCGACATGCTCTTAATTTGCATCATTAGTCCACCCAATGTGCATACGAAACGAAGTTCAGACAATTTTGAGATGTCGTTGTGGTTGTGTCAGCACTTGTGAGGTCTTAAATGTTGCTCCAAATATTTAGTTTACCATTTTGCAATCAAGTTTGAGAAAAATGAAGGATATAAAAGATGACGCAACCTTCTATATTCTTACCATTTAGACAAAAACATGTTTCTCAATTCTATCAGTCTGTTGGTAGTTCTTTTAGTTAGTCATAACATGAGAATTCTTATTGTCTTCCTCTGTTATTTTCATAATAAGAAACCTCTTGTGGTGCCAAAGAAAAAAAATTCCTTTTTTGAAGTTCAATTCATGCGTGCTAGAGGGGTTGTGAAAATGAATACCCGGTCAAATAACTGGAGACAAAAAAAAAATCAGGTTTTGCAACAGTATCTATGAGAAGTTGGTGTGAAATCTACAACAAATTGAAGGAGTTCGTGTGTGTAGGAGAAGTTGGTGTGAAATCTACAACAAATGAAAGAAGTCGTGTGTCTTAGAAAACCTTAAAAGAAGGTGACTGAGAGTACATAACCATGATAACAATAGACCAATAGTGCTAACCAGAACTTCGAAGTTATCTGTCATTTTAGGTCGGCAGTAACCTAGGTTTTTCAAACACAAGTTCAACCAGCCCCCAATATTAAAATTGTTCCCTATCAAGGTTGGCCGCCATGTCAAGGCCCCGATGCATGCCGCCACCATGGATTGTTGATCCTATCGAAGGAAGGTAGTGCAATGTTGTTCAGCACGAAGTAATATAGTTCAATATATAATGGTGTGCTCTTCAGTTAAACTAATGTATGTATTGCCTATATTGAATATGCTTATCTCCTTGTGGTTTTCCCCTGCTCTTAGTTTCAAAGAAGTCCATCACTGGTCTATTGTTGGGAGTTCCAGTGACGAACAAAGCGATCCCTTGACACCAGAAGGAGCAGATGTTCCATCCATTGATTCCCTGGACAAATACATGGACAACCTCATCCTCGCTTCCAGCGACAACACCAGAGGCAAAAATAATTGCAGTTCCCTCCTAGCGGAGTAGTCTATTATATATTTTGTGTCGTAGTTCTTGCATGTGTGTCTTGCTCTAATTTAACAGAATCTACTGCTCAGTTTGTTATGTTCCTGTAATAAGATCCCCTAACAGTCTCAGTATCATGGTCTTTTCACGCTGGAGCACATTTGCATGTACCATATTATCCAATCCCACCACGGATTCCCGGCATAGGTACATAATATTATGAAATATTTGTCATTATTCGACAGCCTAGCTGTTTTAGTTGATCCAGTTCATTATACATATTGCAATTTTTATAAGGAATACATATTACAATCTAAGTGGTGTATTCATGTCATTTCATCTATTTTTTCCATCACATACTAGCGCGGCGTGCCGCCGCGCCAATTATTGCTAGTATGTATATATTCTGATTCTGATGAAATGCAGTAGCATCACATGCAGTTCTATTCCGCAGATGACGGCTACAAGAGTTTATTAGACTTTCTCTTGTGTTTATTGTTGATAAGTCACATGTGAACCTTCTCAGGTGCATTGTCCCGATCCAAGCTTTGCTGCTATCTCTGATATTATTGTACGAGTATGTGCTGTCTCATGGTTCGTGTGCTTTGGTGTGAGGCAAAGGTGATATTTTAGCTCCCTAACCTTGCAACTCTGTCTTAACCATTCTTGGTGGCTCCCATGATTTTATTTCACAACAGTAAGGAGCACACATGTTGGCGGCTTTCCCTATCTTACCCTGTTTCTTTCCTTTGAGCCGCCGATTTGGTTTCTCTTAGCAGGATAGACAAGCGCGGTGGACTAAACAAGCTTTGTCCGCGAGTCCATCTAGTTTACACGGCCTGTCCGTGATGCCGTTTAGGCAATTTACACGGCGCGGACACACGGACTCCACGGACGTCCGTGTCCATTTGCATTCTGAGTGGGCCAGCATCCCCAACGAGCAGTCCAACTCCGAACCCAAGTCCGTCCCTAGATCCGGCGCCACAGGTTGGACCCCTCGGGCCACCAGCCACTCCGGCACGGGATCCTCCTACATGGGCACCGATGGGCGCGCCTGCACCGGCGCCCAACCAAATCCCCGCCACGTAGATCCACCATCGTCGCCTCCCGGATCCCCTAAGACCTCGTTCGGTGCCAGTGATTTTAGAAGTGTTTGGGCCGGATTTGCGGTGTTTTTTTTCGGGCTCAGTCAAAACACCCGAAAACGCTTCAAAACACTTCTCGGCTGTTCGGTAAGCCGGTTTTAGCCCGTTTAGCCCCGATGAAACCGGCCAAAACCCGTCGGGCTGGCGTAGGCGTGTAAGTAAAACGCCTCCTCCCGCTCGCGTTTTGTGTCGAGCGGCAGAGATTCAGAGGGGGTCAACTCAGCTCAGCTCGCCGGCCCCCATGTCAGCACCCGCGACTAAGCAGGGCGCGGAGGACGAGGCCGAGCGCCTCCTCGCGGTGTCAGGAGCCGATGCTCACTGACTGGAGTAAGGCGAGAAAAAGGGGAGTGCGCTCCGGCGGCGCTCGACAGGGGAAGGAGGAAGACGATAAACAGGAAAATAGGGTTTCATATTAGCTTAGCGTGCCTCCCAGCCACCCACCCCTGCCCTTTATATACCAGGACAGGGTCACGCTTAGTTTGGTAATTGCGATTACAGACTTGCTAAAGATAGTTAAGGCGGGAAAAACGGAAATTAAACACGACTGCCGTAGACCGTTGGATATTGTCGGAATCTCTCTGAGCCCTTCGTTAACTGAAGAAGTGTCGCTTCGTCAGGTCACTGTCCTGACAATGCTCCCCCCTTGAGGCAAGACCTCAGGGCTTGAAGGCTGGGAATGTCTTGGCGATGAAGTCGGCATCTTCCCAGGTGGCTTCATCATTTGACATTCCTTCCCATTGGATGAGCCATTGAGGAACTGCGACATCATAGTCACCAGCACTGCGAGGAACTTGGCGTCGCTGAAGAAGAGCCACAGGGTAGTACTTGACTTTACCTGCTGCTGTTACCAATGGCAGATTCTTAGAGGGAATAGCCTTGGGACCAAGGTGCTTCTTTAGCTGGCTGACATGGAAAACATCATGTAGTAATGTGCCTTCCGGTAGCTGCAATTTGTAAGCTCTTTTTCCCACCAACTGTAGCACTTTGTAAGGTCCATACCACTTAGAGGCCAGTTTCAAAGGGTTGCCTGTACCTAGTGCTGTTTCTCTTTGTGGCAACATTTTCAAGTAGACCATGTCCCCCAGATCAGAAGACCTCGGCGTCCTGTGCAAGTCAGCATACTTCTTCATAGACTTCTGGGCTTTAGCCAAATTATGCTGCAGGGTTAACAGCATTTTCTCTTTGTCCAGTAGAGTTGCTTGTGCAGCTGGTGTCATAGAAGATGCTGTCAATAAGGGAGGGGCATACTCATACAATGCCTCAAAGGTGACATCTTAATTGCAGTATGATAGCTACAGTTGTACCAAAACTCAGCAGCTGGCAGATAATTAATCAATCCATTTCTTTGGTTGCTAGAATACCATGCATCTGAGGTATTGCTCCATACACTGATTTACCCTCTCAGTTTGCCCATCGGATTCAGGGTGGTAAGCAGTAGAGAAATGCAGAGAGATTTTGAGTGCAGCAAATATTTCCTTCCACAATTTGCTTAGAAATATGGTGTCTCTGTCAGAAGTGATCACTGTGGGAGGACCATGCAGCTTGATGATGTTGTTGATGAAGATGTCAGCTACTGTTTGGACTGCATAAGGATGAGACAGAGGAAGAAAATGGGCATATTTGGTAAGTCTGTCCACTACCACCAATATCACATTCTTCCCTTTGGACATAGGTAATCCTTCCACAAAATCCATACTCACCTCAGACCATTTTTTCTGGGGAATATTTGATGGCTCCAATAATCCAGGGTACTGGGCCCTCTCTGTCTTTGAGATTTGACAAACAGGACAGACTGCAATTTGCTCTGCTACATAATTTTTCATCTTGGGCCAGTAAAAGCTATGTTTGAGTTTGTGATAAGTAACTCTTGCTCCAGAATGCCCTCCAAAGATGGAAGAATGGAAGGAATCAAACACCCTCTGCTTGAGATCAGTTGCCATGCCAATGTATACTCTTCCTTTGTACCTAAGAATGCCAGATTGGACAGAATAGTTAGCATGGCTGGTTGGGGCAACTGTTACTTCTTGTAGGAGTTTGGAGGCCACTTCATCATTACAATAGGAAGCAGTAATGTCACGTGTCCAGGAAGGAATAGCTATAGCCAAAGCTTGACAGTGTTCTTGTTCCCCAACTGTGTCTGAAGGCTGGTATTTTCTGGACAGAGCATCTCCTGCAGTATTTTCAGAACCTTTCTTGTACTGAATGGAGTAATCAAATTCCAACAGTTTGAGCATCAATTTGTGTTGAATTCCCTCTAGGAGCCGTTGGCTTGTAATGTATTTGAGGCTGCACTGATCTGTCCTGATAATGAGCTTATTTCCCAGGAAATAGTGTCTCCATTTCTTCAAGGATTCCATGATAGCTGTCAACACCCGGATTTTTAAGTCCAGATGCCTATTATGCCATTCATCGCAATCCCAGGAATATTGTTTTTGCGAGACATAATAGATTGATATCACAACACATCATTCATTACATCACATAATTGTCTTACATAGAGGGATCACATGATCCAGTCTTAATACATCATAGTGGATCTAGAGATCCTATTACAAAACACATAGCGGAAGCGAAGTAACGGTTGCGGTCCATCTATTCCACAGGCAACTGTTGACGTCAGAGTGATCCTAGTTGTCGTAGACGTCCGCTGTCCATCTTCCTCGTCTGCTGTTCTCCTTCATAGTCTGGCCATTTGAATAGCCAGGGACAAAGCCATGAGTACTTTAAAGTACTCGCAAACTAATACTAATGTAATCACTATCAACTATAGTAAGGGGGTGCTAAGCTCTAAGTTTATTTGCATAAAGCCAAGTTTATTTCCTAAACATTTAGTAAAGATGCTTGAGTCGCTAGACTAAATCCAGTGGGAACATTAGTGTCATTCCCACAACTCTGTTGTAATTCAAGTCAAAGTCATCATTTCAAGTTCAAATCACAAGTCACCCTTCACATGTCACTTTTTTTGAAAATGGTCTGATGACGGAACAGTATGGCCTTTCCAATCGTCCGTAACCGTGGACACGGCTATTCGAATAGTTCTACACTCTGCAGAGGTCGTACACTTGTGCCGAACATTTGCAATAATCCGTCAAGGTTAACTGGCCCTGATTTATCATACTCCGTATGCGGACTACCAACCATAACCTTTCACTTATATACTCTAGCAGGCACCTCTCCCCATGAGCTTGGCCTCCCGGTGAGAACCAACCTGTTAACCCGGAAGCACAGGCTTGGGCCGGACAATTCACCTCATTCACGTCATATCACATCATTTCTTTTGTAGAGGCATCCCTCGGCATAACCCCGATGACGCTTGTTTAGAGGGAACCCATACTAAAGCACATAAATTTCTAGTTACGCCCTTACCCATGTCGGGTATTGTGGGGGTACTTGCAAAATTGGAATGGTATCGCATCCGAACCCAACCATCAGTTTTTGTAAAGTTCACCATGTCATTCACAAGTCACATTCACCTTCAAAATCTTTCAATAGAATGACTCATCATTCCAAGGTTTTCAAAGTCATTTCATTTCACAAATTCCCATCTAGAGTAGTCAATTTTATTTGTTAGCACTAGCAACTAATCATGAGGGGTGCTATCTAGCTTTCATTGCTCTAGGCTAAATTTGATACTTTTGTAGTATTCTATCTCTAGACCAAAGTTAACTATAAAAGCAAGTTATAATAATCAAAGTAAAAGCTTGTAAGAATAAAACTTGGGATGGGATCATGAAGACTAAAGTAAATTGGTGAGTGTGCCTTGCTCTAGTAGAGCTTTGCACTTTGCAAGAATATTAGCTTGCAACCATAGAACTTGCAAAGGTGTTAGCTTGCATTAATAATAGCTTGCCTTGGTTGGAGTAGTGATCAAAGTTCTCTTCCTCTTCAAAGTAGTCCTCCTCCTCCTCGGTGTACTCCTCGGTACTAGCGTCTAGATACGGGTACAATACACACAATTACCACACAAAGCCTAAGTACCAGACTAAGCACACACATAAATTACTCCTACTAAGCTGTCACTCAACATGCTTATTAGGTGAGTTGATTTAATTCTATTCTTAAGAAAAATAATTTCCTCTCATTATAAATATTAATTAGAGTTTCTATTTAATTCTTGAGAGAAAATAATTTCCTCTCATTAAATAATATTAATATTTAATTTCCTCAATTAATGTCCTATGACCTAGGTTGACCAAAGTCAGCCTCTTCATAAGGATTAATTGGGAAGTGATTTAAATGAGGCACACCACCTCATGCCTTTTTACTACTCATGATTAATGATTTAATATCATCAACTAATTTAATATGAGTTTAAAGTTGACCATAGTCTATACCCCATATTAATCTTAGTTGAGGCAAGATTTAAATGAGACCACTACATCTCATAAGATTTAATAAGTAGCCTTGAATAATTTAAATACTACTATGAAAATGCTTGAATATTTTTAAATAAGAACCTATGGATTATTACTACATGTGTCATCAATCCTCATTGAATCCCTTGGAGTAAGTATTTAAATGAGAGGCTACACCCCATATAGTTTAGTACCACATACTAATGATTTAAATGAGGTGTAGCACCTCATACCATTTAATCCTAACATGGTAAAGATCTAATATTATCAATAATTCATATGATACCTAAATGACCAGAGTCTCTAGCTTATTTTGAATTGTTCATGACAAGATTTAAATGAGAGAAATATTCCCATAAGATTTATTAATAGTTTTGGACAATATCTTTGACTAGAAATAGCCATAAAGTCCTTTAATTAAGCTAGGCCATGATCATACAAGGTGACCACACCATTTTACTGCATAACCAATTGGTGTAAGTCAAAAGTGAGCTATTAGAGTTGGAATTAACTTAATATCCATTTTGGTTGGTTTTTAAGAATTATTTGAATAGGGAAAAGTCCCTGTCTTGTTATTTTTGTCATATTTATTCTACAACGAATTTGACCATGAGGCCAGTGGCATGTTGTAGAGAATTTTAGTGGCTTTCCAACAATATAAAATTTACTGAACTTGGTTTATCCAATTTGAAATGGTTGAATTTCAAAGTTTGGGCAGTATTGAATATTGTTTGGAATTGTTTAAATTGAGTTTGAATTAAAAAGGCCGGCGGGAAAAGCTAACGGGCCGAAACGGCGTGAAATGGCCCAGGTCCAGCCCACCACGGTCCACCGACGCGTGGGCTGCCTGACAGGGTGGGGCTGGCCTGTCAGCGGCTCACCGCACCCGAATCGGTACGGGGCGACGTGACGCACGATTAGATCGTGATCCGACGGATCACGTCCATCGTCGTCGACGAGGAGAAGAGCTCGCCGGCGCGGCTCGGGTAGGGGGTCGGAGGGTCACCTGGACTCCGGCGAGGGGTTGGCGAGGTGCAGGAGGAGGTTGTCGAGGATGGGGAAGCTGCTGGTACAAACGGCGGCTCCAGAGGTGGCGGCAATCGTCGGCTTCTTCTGCAGCACCGCCGCGGGCTCCGGCGAGAAATTGGAGGGTTACCGGCTAAATTGGCGAGGGGGAAGTGGTCGAGGTGGCTCAGAAGAAGGAGGGGAGGCGACTGGTGTGGAGATTGGAGGCGGGAGCGTCCTCCTTTTATAGGGACGCGAGGTGGCCGTGGGGCGCAGAGCAAGGTCGACCATGGCGACATGGCTACAGAGGGCTAGAGAGCGAGGCGAGGGCGTGGCGCTGTTCAGCGGTTCCTGGCGGTCCTTCTGGCGGCAACGGCGGAGTGGGACGGTGCCTGGTTGTGTCGCCTCGTTTCCATGTCTGCTGCGCCCGCGGCGGACCAGGGTTTCCTTCTCCGGCGGCGATGGGCGCGGGTCGTGGTCTGGCGGGTGTCTGGCGGCGTCGCGGTGTCACGCAGGTGCTCAACTCGCAGCCAGGTGGTCCAGGGCGGGCTCGAGGTGGCCGCGCGGCGCGTGTCCAGAACGTGCCCACGCGTGCACTCGTGCGACACGAGCGGCATGCTGTGGGGTTTTGGGCGCGCGTGGTGCGGCGTGTGGTCGCTGCTCCTTCGACCATGGCGAGTGTAGGCGGCGCTAGGGTGGTGTGCTGGTGCGTTCTGGCACTGTGGCCATGGCTAGGGAAGAAGAAAAAGAGGGGGAGCTCGACGTGTGTGGCATGGGCCGGCATGGCCATGGCTAGGCCATGTTGTGCCCTCCTCCTAGGGTTCAATGCTGGGGTTTGGATGTAGAGGGGACCAGGGAGCATGTAGAGGCAAGGTGGTGTGAGTAGGGTTGGCCAACACTATTTGAAATAGTGTTGGAGTTAATGCATACTTGCAATTTTGCCAAATTTCACCACATTTGGTTGAGCTCACATGGCTGCAAAATTTGAAAATGGTGTGTTTGGTTAAGTTGTAATTGACCAGAGACAAATAGGTGTGGTGGTGAAATTTAGAAAATCCAAGAATTGCAAAAAAGCTAAGTGTGAGATTGTTCACATTAATAAAAAGTTCCAACTTTGCATGTGTGTAGATTTTGATCCAAAAAGAATTTGGCATATATTTCTTCACATAAAGTGTTCACCTTGATGTCCTCTTGGATGACATGCAAAGAGTGGTAAGAGTTTAGTTTGAAAATTTTGAAATGTAGGGGCTCAAAGTAGGGACCAGATTATAATGGGCAGATTTGACCATTATTCTATGTGACCTCAATTTTTATTTGAATTCGATTTAATTGGTGTTTCTATGATTCACAAAGTTGTAATATGAGTTTAATAACATATTCCAACTAATGGTGAAGATCAAATTTGGTCTAGGGTCAAAATTTATAAAAATGGCATAGAGCCATATGTGAGGGTTTTGTGAATTTCTATCCTTTATTCTTTTATTTTTCTTTTGCTTCACTTTGGCATTGGTGTGGTTCATTTGGGATTAGAATAAGTTGGGTAAAGGTTTAACACCATTTTGGGGCAATGTGGGTTCCTAGGTCAAGATTTGAGATTTTGGCTAAGTGCCACATATTGCCTCTATGCATAGGTTGCTTTTGATTTTTAATTTGATTTGGTTTGACCCAATTGAGGTTGTTGAGTCTTGAAATGGCATATGGAAGTGATCTAATCATCCACAACAAGTCCCAAGGTCAAACTCCCAAAATTCACAAATTTGCATGTTACTCTCATATGCCTCTATGGCATTTTTAGTTTCTTTTTATTTTCTTTGAAAACCAATTGGATTTGGTTTGATAAGTACTAGGTAAGGTAAATGAAGGTTTTCCAAACCTCTAAGTGAAGTAGAAAGGCTTAGGGTGAAGTTTTATAAATATAGCCCTAGGCACATATGCCTCTTTCTTATTTAATTTCCTTTTATTTTAATTTAGCTAGGGTGGTGAAAAGAGGGGTGAAGTTTAGGGTTTAGTAGGGTTCATAAATGGTTCACCACTATTTAGCATAAATAATAAAGGTAGGGTTTAAGATTTACCTATTAGGACTATATGCCCACATATGTCTTTTATGTTATTTTGTGTTTCTCAAAATAGGTCTAAAATGATTTCTGGAGAAGATTAGGGTTTAAGGTTTATTGGATTTCTTTCTTCTTTATTTTATTGGGTTGGTGACCTTCCTTGATCACCTTAGGGTTTTAGGGTTTAGCATAATAACACTCATCATGGCAAAACACAGGATTTAAAACAAGGTCTATGTGTATCAATCTTATTTTAATAAAAGTTTTTGTTGGTTCCAAAATTTGGAACTAGGGAAATTCATTTTGTTTGTTTTTGAAATTTTTGGGTTGTTACAAACCCTTCCCCTTAAACAAATCTCGTCCCGAGATTTTAAGAAAAGTTAGGTTCCTAAGAGAGATTGAGCATTTTATTAACAGGAGGACATACTTGGCATGGTCTGGGGTGCTTCGAGCTTCTGGCAGTCATGTGGTAGAGACGGCCGTTGTTGTTGTTCGATTCCTTCTTCCTAAAGCTGCGCTGTTGTTGAGCAGGTGCTGTAGTGTTGGCGGCAATCCGGCAAGCTTCTTGGGGCACTCATTGGAGAAGTGACCCACAACTCCACATTCATAGCAGTTGACGGTGGACTTGTCTTTGGGGTTGACGGGCGTTACTCCCGGGGCAGTATTGGGGTTGTTGTTGTTTCCCTTGTGGTTACCGTTGTTGTTGTGGTGGTTGTTGTTGTTGTTGTTGCCTCCGGGCTTCGGGGTCCTCCGTTGTTGTTGGTGTAGTTGGGGCGATAATTCTGAGCAGGGGGTTTATTGTATCTTGGGGTGAATCCTCCATGAGTTGTTGCGGTGTTTCCGGGTATGGTGGGGTCCACTGGTTCATCATTCTTCTCTTGCGTTCTCGTTGGCTTGATGCAGCTTTCCTTCCATCCGTATGGCTGAGTCCACAAGGGCTTCTAAGTCGGCGAATGTTCACTAACACAGTTTGCATCTCGTCATGCATCCGTTCGAAATCTTTCCTTCCTCTTCTCATTGGTGTCTGTCTCATCCGGGCGTACCTTGACGAGTAAGAAACTGTCGCGGTATTCCACCACGGACATTCTTCCTTGCTTGAGTTCCCGGAACTCGTCTCTCATTTTCTTGATTAGTCCTTGGGGCACATGGTATTTACTAAACTTCAGCTTGAAGTCTTCCCTCATCATTTGTCCAGCATTCATTGCGCGGGCACTTGTCCACCAGGCTCTTGCAGGTCCCGACAGATAGTGGGTGGCAAACAAGACTTTCTCTGCGGCTTCTACTCCCGCAACTTCTAGGTTGTTCTCCATTGTTCTGGAGCCATCTGCGTCAAGTGGCTCTTCACTTGCTAAACATCGGAGGGTTGGTGTTCAAAGTTCTTGAGCTTTGATCCCGGGTGATCATGGTTTCCATGGCCTTGATTGTTCTGAGCTATCTGTTGCAGGGCAGCTAAGTTGGCTTGTCGTTCAGCTCGTGGCTTCGCGATCTTCCATCATCATCTGGAGCATCCGCATCATTGCGTCTTGTTGCGGTTTGGTGGGGCCATCTGAAGATTGAGATAGATGATAAGATAAGAGGGAAATTTCTAGGGTTTGTTTTGGTTAACTTTTTAAAAGGTTCATAAAAATTTTGAGTAGTGTTGCGGGGGTAAAAACCAACAACACTTTTTCATTCATACCAAACATCACACATTACAAATCTAACACACCGTTGGTTTGAAGAACCATTCATCCGTTCTACGATACAAGGGGTCCTGATACAAACTCACACCTACGATAGTGCCTTAATAATACTACTCTTCAGGGGGAATTCTTCGTCTTCACTGTTGAGGTGCTTGGCGAAGAGCGAGGGCGTTGTCCAAATCCCTGCGGGTTTTGTACTGCCTGAAGTCTTGAGGGGCTTTATAGGGGTTCATCTCTGGTTGTGGTGGGGGCATGTTCATCGGTCTTCCCATGGAGTCATGTCTTGGGTAGTAGATGAAGCGAGTGTTCTTGATCTTGTCCTCATTTTGTCCACACAGACGGAAATTGCTTCTTGCATAGCTTTGTCTAGTCCTTCCTTCCAGGTGTTTCCCGTTACAGAAAACCATATGGTTTCCCATACCGGGGCTTCAAGCTTTCTTCCTAGGTCAGCGGAAACTTCCCACCGGGGTGATCCTCCCAACTGATGATTGAAGGATGTTCGAAGAACTCGGGTACGGGTGTCCTAGATATTCCACTAGTTGCTTCAAATCCTTTTCGAACTTCGTTCTCCTCCATGACTAAGCTGATAGCACTCCCATTGGTATTCCATCTGTGAGCAATTAGGATAAGTAAGTTAGAGAAGTGATCAAGTGTGCAAAATTTTATGTAATATTTACAAGGAAAAGTGGAGTATGGATCTCTTATTTTGGAAAAGATCTCAAGGATAAGAGTGAGAATAATTTTTCATAAATATTCACTTCATTTGTTTTTGAAACTAAGTTTTTCAGACGTCCATTCTAACTAGGGTCTCCTAAGGTCAAACAATGGCTCTGATACCAACTTGTCAACACCCGGATTTTTAAGTCCGGATGCCTATTATGCCATTCATCGCAATCCCAGGAATATTGTTTTTGCGAGACATAATAGATTGATATCACAACACATCATTCATTACATCACATAATTGTCTTACATAGAGGGATCACATGATCCAGTCTTAATACATCATAGTGGATCTAGAGATCCTATTACAAAACACATAGCGGAAGCGAAGTAACGGTTGCGGTCCATCTATTCCACAGGCAACTGTTGACGTCAGGAGTGATCCTAGTTGTCGTAGACGTCCTGCTGTCCATCTTCCTCGTCTGCTGTTCTCCTTCATAGTCTGCCATTTGAATAGCCAGGGACAAAGCCATGAGTACTTTAAAGTACTCGCAAACTAATACTAATGTAATCACTATCAACTATAGTAAGGGGTGCTAAGCTCTAAGTTTATTTGCATAAAGCCAAGTTTATTTCCTAAACATTTAGTAAAGATGTTTGAGTCGCTAGACTAAATCCAGTGGGAACATTAGTGTCATTCCCACAACTCTGTTGTAATTCAAGTCAAAGTCATCATTTCAAGTTCAAATCACAAGTCACCCTTCACATGTCACTTTTTTGAAAATGGTCTGATGACGGAACAGTATGGCCTTTCCAATCGTCCGTAACCGTGGACACGGCTATTCGAATAGTTCTACACTCTGCAGAGGTCGTACACTTGTGCCACAACATTTGCAATAATCCGTCAAGGTTAACTGGCCCTGATTTATCATACTCCGTATGCGGACTACCAACCATAACCTTTCACTTATATACTCTAGTACGGCACCTCTCCCCATGAGCTTGGCCTCCCGGTGAGAACCAACCTGTTAACCCGGGAACTGCACAGGGCTTGGGCCGGACAATTCACCTCATTCACGTCATATCACATCATTTCTTTTGTAGAGGCAGCCCTCGGCATAACCCCGATGACGCTTGTTTAGAGGGAACCCATACTAAAGCACATAAATTTCTAGTTACGCCCTTACCCATGTCGGGTATTGTGGGGGTACTTGCAAAATTGGAATGGTATCGCATCCGAACCCAACCATCAGTTTTTGTAAAGTTCACCATGTCATTCACAAGTCACATTCACCTTCAAAATCTTTCAATAGAATGACTCATCATTCCAAGGTTTTCAAAGTCATTTCATTTCACAAATTCCCATCTAGAGTAGTCAATTTTATTTGTTAGCACTAGCAACTAATCATGAGGGGTGCTATCTGGCTTTCATTGCTCTAGGCTAAATTTGATACTTTTGTAGTATTCTATCTCTAGACCAAAGTTAACTATAAAAGCAAGTTATAATAATCAAAGTAAAAGCTTGTAAGAATAAAACTTGGGATGGGATCATGAAGACTAAAGTAAATTGGTGAGTGTGCCTTGCTCTAGTAGAGCTTTGCACTTTGCAAGAATATTAGCTTGCAACCATAGAACTTGCAAAGGTGTTAGCTTGCATTAATAATAGCTTGCCTTGGTTGGAGTAGTGATCAAAGTTCTCTTCCTCTTCAAAGTAGTCCTCCTCCTCCTCGGTGTACTCCTCGGTACTAGCGTCTAGATACGGGTACAATACACACAATTACCACACAAAGCCTAAGTACCAGACTAAGCACACACATAAATTACTCCTACTAAGCTGTCACTCAACATGCTTATTAGGTGAGTTGATTTAATTCTATTCTTAAGAAAAATAATTTCCTCTCATTATAAATATTAATTAGAGTTTCTATTTAATTCTTGAGAGAAAATAATTTCCTCTCATTAAATAATATTAATATTTAATTTCCTCAATTAATGTCCTATGACCTAGGTTGACCAAAGTCAGCCTCTTCATAAGGATTAATTGGGAAGTGATTTAAATGAGGCACACCACCTCATGCCTTTTTACTACTCATGATTAATGATTTAATATCATCAACTAATTTAATATGAGTTTAAAGTTGACCATAGTCTATACCCCATATTAATCTTAGTTGAGGCAAGATTTAAATGAGACCACTACATCTCATAAGATTTAATAAGTAGCCTTGAATAATTTAAATACTACTATGAAAATGCTTGAATATTTTTAAATAAGAACCTATGGATTATTACTACATGTGTCATCAATCCTCATTGAATCCCTTGGAGTAAGTATTTAAATGAGAGGCTACACCCCATATAGTTTAGTACCACATACTAATGATTTAAATGAGGTGTAGCACCTCATACCATTTAATCCTAACATGGTAAAGATCTAATATTATCAATAATTCATATGAGACCTAAATGACCAGAGTCTCTAGCTTATTTTGAATTGTTCATGACAAGATTTAAATGAGAGAAATATTCCCATAAGATTTATTAATAGTTTTGGACAATATCTTTGACTAGAAATAGCCATAAAGTCCTTTAATTAAGCTAGGCCATGATCATACAAGGTGACCACACCATTTTACTGCATAACCAATTGGTGTAAGTCAAAAGTGAGCTATTAGAGTTGGAATTAACTTAATATCCATTTTGGTTGGTTTTTAAGAATTATTTGAATAGGGAAAAGTCCCTGTCTTGTTATTTTTGTCATATTTATTCTACAACGAATTTGACCATGAGGCCAGTGGCATGTTGTAGAGAATTTTAGTGGCTTTCCAACAATATAAAATTTACTGAACTTGGTTTATCCAATTTGAAATGGTTGAATTTCAAAGTTTGGGCAGTATTGAATATTGTTTGGAATTGTTTAAATTGAGTTTGAATTAAAAAGGCCGGCGGGAAAAGCTAACGGGCCGAAACGGCGTGAAATGGCCCAGGTCCAGCCCACCACGGTCCACCGACGCGTGGGCTGCCAGGGTGGGGCTGGCCTGTCAGCGGCTCACCGCACCCGAATCGGTACGGGGCGACATGGGACGCACGATTAGATCGTGATCCGACGGATCACGTCCATCGTCGTCGACGAGGAGAAGAGCTCGCCGCACGGCTCGGGTAGGGGGTCGGAGGGTCACCTGGACTCCGGCGAGGGGTTGGCGAGGTGCAGGAGGAGGTTGTCGAGGATGGGGAAGCTGCTGGTACAAACGGCGGCTCCAGAGGTGGCGGCAATCGTCGACTTCTTCTGCAGCACCGCCGCGGGCTCCGGCGAGAAATTGGAGGGTTACCGGCTAAATTGGCGAGGGGGAAGTGGTCGAGGTGGCTCAGAAGAAGGAGGGGAGGCGACTGGTGTGGAGATTGGAGGCGGGAGCGTCCTCCTTTTATAGGGACGCGAGGTGGCCGTGGGGCGCAGAGCAAGGTCGACCATGGCGACATGGCTACAGAGGGCTAGAGAGCGAGGCGAGGGCGTGGCGCTGTTCAGCGGTTCCTGGCGGTCCTTCTGGCGGCAACGGCGGAGTGGGACGGTGCCTGGTTGTGTCGCCTCGTTTCCATGTCTGCTGCGCCCGCGGCGGACCAGGGTTTCCTTCTCCGGCGGCGATGGGCGCGGGTCGTGGTCTGGCGGTGTCTGGCGGCGTCGCGGTGTCACGCAGGTGCTCAACTCGCAGCCAGGTGGTCCAGGGCGGGCTCGAGGTGGCCGCGCGGCGCGTGTCCAGAACGTGCCACGCGTGCACTCGTGCGACACGAGCGGCATGCTGTGGGGTTTTGGGCGCGCGTGGTGCGGCGTGTGGTCGCTGCTCCTTCGACCATGGCGAGTGTAGGCGGCGCTAGGGTGGTGTGCTGGTGCGTTCTGGCACTGTGGCCATGGCTAGGGAAGAAGAAAAAGAGGGGGAGCTCGACGTGTGTGGCATGGGCCGGCATGGCCATGGCTAGGCCATGTTGTGCCCTCCTCCTAGGGTTCAATGCTGGGGTTTGGATGTAGAGGGGACCAGGGAGCATGTAGAGGCAAGGTGGTGTGAGTAGGGTTGGCCAACACTATTTGAAATAGTGTTGGAGTTAATGCATACTTGCAATTTTGCCAAATTTCACCACATTTGGTTGAGCTCACATGGCTGCAAAATTTGAAAATGGTGTGTTTGGTTAAGTTGTAATTGACCAGAGACAAATAGGTGTGGTGGTGAAATTTAGAAAATCCAAGAATTGCAAAAAAGCTAAGTGTGAGATTGTTCACATTAATAAAAATTTCCAACTTTGCATGTGTGTAGATTTTGATCCAAAAAGAATTTGGCATATATTTCTTCACATAAAGTGTTCACCTTGATGTCCTCTTGGATGACATGCAAAGAGTGGTAAGAGTTTAGTTTGAAAATTTTGAAATGTAGGGGCTCAAAGTGGGGACCAGATTATAATGGGCAGATTTGACCATTATTCTATGTGACCTCAATTTTTATTTGAATTCGATTTAATTGGTGTTTCTATGATTCACAAAGTTGTAATATGAGTTTAATAACATATTCCAACTAATGGTGAAGATCAAATTTGGTCTAGGGTCAAAATTTATAAAAATGGCATAGAGCCATATGTGAGGGTTTTGTGAATTTCTATCCTTTATTCTTTTATTTTTCTTTTGCTTCACTTTGGCATTGGTGTGGTTCATTTGGGATTAGAATAAGTTGGGTAAAGGTTTAACACCATTTTGGGGCAATGTGGGTTCCTAGGTCAAGATTTGAGATTTTGGCTAAGTGCCACATATTGCCTCTATGCATAGGTTGCTTTTGATTTTTAATTTGATTTGGTTTGACCCAATTGAGGTTGTTGAGTCTTGAAATGGCATATGGAAGTGATCTAATCATCCACAACAAGTCCCAAGGTCAAACTCCCAAAATTCACAAATTTGCATGTTACTCTCATATGCCTCTATGGCATTTTTAGTTTCTTTTTATTTTCTTTGAAAACCAATTGGATTTGGTTTGATAAGTACTAGGTAAGGTAAATGAAGGTTTTCCAAACCTCTAAGTGAAGTAGAAAGGCTTAGGGTGAAGTTTTATAAATATAGCCCTAGGCACATATGCCTCTTTCTTATTTAATTTCCTTTTATTTTAATTTAGCTAGGGTGGTGAAAAGAGGGGTGAAGTTTAGGGTTTAGTAGGGTTCATAAATGGTTCACCACTATTTAGCATAAATAATAAAGGTAGGGTTTAAGATTTACCTATTAGGACTATATGCCCACATATGTCTTTTATGTTATTTTGTGTTTCTCAAAATAGGTCTAAAATGATTTCTGGAGAAGATTAGGGTTTAAGGTTTATTGGATTTCTTTCTTCTTTATTTTATTGGGTTGGTGACCTTCCTTGATCACCTTAGGGTTTTAGGGTTTAGCATAATAACACTCATCATGGCAAAACACAGGATTTAAAACAAGGTCTATGTGTATCAATCTTATTTTAATAAAAGTTTTTGTTGGTTCCAAAATTTGGAACTAGGGAAATTCATTTTGTTTGTTTTTGAAATTTTTGGGTTGTTACAATAGCAAGTGCTTCCTTTTCATAGACTGACAGAGCTGCATTTTTTGGACCCAAAGCACGACTGAAGTATGCCAAGGGGCGTGCTTGTTGCATGAGGACAGCTCCTAAGCCAGTATCACAAGCATCAGTTTCCAAAGTGAAAGGGATGGAGAAATTTGGTAGGGCCAATAAAGGAGGTTGAGACATGACTTGTTTGAGTTTGTCAAAAGCTAGTTGCTGTTCTTCCTCCCATGCAAAGAAATTTTTCTTCAAGGCCTTGTGAAGGGGTTGGCAGATGAGAGCATAGTGTGGGATAAATCTCCTGTAGTATCCAGTCAGCCCCAAGAATCCTCTCAATTGCTTGATTGTTTGTGGTGTGTTCCAATCAATGATGTCTTGGATCTTGGAAGGATCAGTTGCCACCCCTGTGCCAGATATGATGTGCCCCAAATATTCCACTTGTGTCTGTTCAAATCTGCACTTGGATAACTTGGCCTTAAGCTTGTTGTCTTGGAATACTTGCATCACAATTGCCAAGTGTTTCTTGTGCTCTTCCACATTTTTGCTATACACCAATATATCATCAAAGAAGACCAACACAAATTTCCCGAGATATGGTGCAAATATGGTGTTCATTAGCTGTTGGAAGGTAGATGGGGCGTTGCATAGTCCAAAGGGCATCACCAGATATTCATAGTGCCCTAAATGAGTGGAGAATGCAGTTTTGTGAATATCTGCCTCATGCATTCTTATCTGGTGATATCCAGAGCGCAAATCAAATTTAGAGAACAGCTGTGCACCATGCAATTCATCCAATAAGTCCTCAATTACAGGTATGGGAAATTTGTTCTTAATAGTTTGTTCATTCAGGCCCCTGAAGTCAGTGCACAGTCTCCAGGATTTATCCTTCTTCTTCACTAGCAAGATGGGTGAGGAATAGGGGCTAGAGCTTAGCCTTATCTCTCTGTTCTGGAGCATTTCCTGGATGATCTGTTCCACAGTGGTTTTTTTGGCTGTGAGACATTCTGTAAGGCCTAATGTTTGGTGGTTTCGTGCCTGGCAGCAAAGGAATGTGGTGATCTTGCTCACGTTGTGGAGGCTTTTGGTAATTCAAATATGTCTCTGAATTGATGTAGCAGTTGGCTAATGGCATCAGATACTGGCATATCTTCTGCAGGAATATCTTGCTGTTGGTCCATGTCAGTGTATAACAAGAAAAACCCAGTAGCTCCTTGAGACAACAGTTTGTTGCATTTGTCTGAAGATATTAGCAGCTTGTCTGTGGGCAGTAGGTGATCCTTGAAAGTGAGCAATTTCCCTTGTACTCCAATAGTGAGCCGTCTGCCAATGAAATCAAAGGTAACAGGATTGTGTTGCTTGAACCAATCCACTCCTAGTATGATGTCAGCCCCTTGCAATTCTAGGATTCTGAAATTTGTCATGAATGTTGTGCCTTGGACAGTAAACTTGCACTTGTATGCCATGAAGCCAGAAGCCAGAGTGCCTCCTCCTGCTACCTTGACTGTTCTTTCTTAGGTAGCTTCCAATGGTATGTTGTGTGCTTTGGCAAAAGACATGTCCATAAATGTGGTTGTACTTCCTGTGTCAGCCAATGCCACTGCTTGTGCCTTGTGGAAGTTCAGAAGCAAAGATATGGTGGAATCACTAGGAGAACCAGTATAAGCTGCAGCAGAAATGCACATAACTATTTCCTCTGGTTGGGCTGGTATCTGTTGCTGCTCTGGTTGTTGCTCAGGCACTTGTTCAGGTCTCACTACCACCTGTTGTATGGCTGCTGGTGGTGGGTCGATCAGCATTTGTACAGGCTGATCTTGCTCCTCTTCTTCTTCATAACCTTGGAGGGCAATCATATTCAGTGTTCTCTGCATCTGTGGGCATCTATGGCCAAGGAAAAAGTTTTCATTGCAGTACCAGCACATCCTAGGGCCCCTGTTATTGTTGGGTGCTCTGTTTCTGTTGTCTCTTGGAATTGTTGGCCTCTGGTTTTGCTGTTGAGGAAATGGTCTAGGAATCACTGCAGTTGGAGCTTGCTTTTTAACATTCAGTAGATAAGCTTGCTCATACTTTCTTGCATACCAATATGCAGACAGCAAAGTTTTAGGTTTCTGACACTGCACCAAGTGTTTGATGCTATCCTTGAGCCCACTTGTAAATCTGTCCACAAAGAAATCTTGAGGTAGATAGTTGCGTTCCCTTTTCATTTGTTGCATCCACTGCTCATATTGGTCGATGTAAGCATTGACTGTGGTGGTTTGCTTGAGCAACTGCAGCTGATCCATTGGATCATTAGCTATTGTATCAGGGAAACGGTCGATCAACACTTGACTGAGTTCTGGCCATGTCATCGACTGTAAATGAATGCCTGAGCTATTGATCCAAGTCTTTGCATGTCCTCGTATATGTGCTAATCCCCACTTGACTCTGCTGGCCAGTGGAATTTCCACGAGATTGAACACATCTTCACATTCAAGTAACCAAGCTCGTGGTGCATCTCCTGTGAAAATCGGTAATTCCACATGGGGTGTACGCAGGTGCAAGTCACTGGCGATGTGTTGCGGTTGGAAACGGTGTGGGGGAAAAGGCTGGTTTTGTGAGTGATTGTGGGTAAAAGGCATGTTTTGTTGTATTGGCTGGGTATATGGAGGGTGTGGCTGAATGTTGTGAGTAGGAATTTGTGGGCTGTGGGTGGTGGTGGTGGCTGATGCTGTGCGGCAGGCAAGGGTTGGTAGTATTGAGGTTGTGTGGATGGATTGGTGTATTGCACATGGTTGTGACGCGAGGACGAACCCGCTCCTGTGGACACGATTGGCTCGCTCTCCGTGCTCACGGCTTTCTGACGGGCATCGTGTGTGCTCGGTGGTAGGGGCAACTGCGCTGGAGTGAGGCGACCCAGATTGGGTGGGAAAGGTGGTGGATTTGGTGTGGAGGTTGAAGGTGGCGGATTTGGGGCTGGTGGCGTGGGTTGTGGTGTGGATATCTCAGGAATGGGAGAAAGGTGCGAGCTTGTGCGAGGTGGAGGTGTCACAAAGGTGGGAGCTTGGCCAGTATCGGGTTGTGGCGTACCTTCAGGCTGCGACAGCCGATCGATGCTGGTCTGCATCCGCTCCATCATCGCCACCATGTTCTCCATCTGGTTCGTGAGCAGGTTGATGGAGGCCGAGGACTCTGCTTGGTAGTTGCGGAGTCGCCGTCCAACAGAACGTGCGTCACGCTCTTGCCGCTGTTGTGCGCGGAGGGCTGCGAGCTCAGCGTCCGTCGTCGAGGCAGATCCGATGACTGGTGCATCATCGTTGCTCCGATCTCGTGAGGAGTTGCGGGATCTGGAGGAGTTTCTGGATCTGGGTCTGCCAGCCATGGGTAGAGATAGACGCCGCCGCCGCGGTCTTTCAGGGGTGGGATGGGAGGGAGATCGAGCCTCGCCGATGCGAGCTCGTGGTCCGAGAGCCGTTTGCTCTGATACCACTTTGTCAGGAGCCGATGCTCACTGACTGGAGTAAGGCGAGAAAAAGGGGAGTGCGCTCCGGCGGCGCTCGACAGGGGAAGGAGGAAGATGATAAACAGGAAAATAGGGTTTCATATTAGCTTAGCGTGCCTCCCAGCCACCCACCCCTGCCCTTTATATACCAGGACAGGGTCACGCTTAGTTTGGTAATTGCAATTACAGACTTGCTAAAGATAGTTAAGGCGGGAAAAATGAAAATTAAACACGACTGCCGTAGACCGTTGGATATTGTCGGAATCTCTCTGAGCCCTCCGTTAACTGAAGAAGTGTCGTTTCGTCAGGTCACTGTCCTGACACGCGGCCGCCAAGCTGAACCCGAACGACGGCGGCCCCTTCCGCTCCCTCGGCCACCACTACGGCCGCGCCGGTGACGCGCAGCGCGCGGCCAGGTATTACCAGCAGGCCGTGACCCTCGACCCCGACGACGCTGAGGCTTGGGGTGGGTGTTAAACTGTGAATGAATGCGTGTACATACGCATGCCTGTGCACAGAAGGCGTTTGTTGGTTGGTTTGCTCGTTGTGGTGCTGTCTTGATGGCTTGTTTTTGCTGGAGGCGCTCTGCGATTTGCTTGATGTAGAGGGGAAAGGAGAGCTTGGAGCTTGCTGTGTGCAAGGAGGCTGCTGGCAAGTCGCCGCGTGCATTTTGGGCCTTCCGGAGACTCGGCTACTTACAGGTGTTACTACTGTAGCAGTTGATATTATTAAGTTTTTTGGTTGAAGCGATCATGGCAACAGCATACGCTGATCGTGTTAGTGTTGACACTGCATTATGCACTTGTCAGCAACGAATGCGCAAGATTTACTCCACTGGGCATACCTTGGCTCTTTTTTTTGTGGTCACTACCTTCAAAGGATGCCAATTAGCATCCCTGAGATTATCTTGCCACAAGGAGCAGAATTATAGAGCTTTTGTTTCAGCCTCTGCGCCATATATTTCGTTGCAAGTTCTAAGAAACCTTGAATCTTGTGAAAATTTACACAACTAGAATTATTTCCATACTTCTAAGCTAGCATGGTGAAAAGAGGGATTCATATTTGGAAAAGAGCATTTTTTATTTTTTTACTTGACAGTTAGGAATGAGGGAATTATCAGGATATCTTGTTCATTATAATATTATGTTTTCGTATTATCTATGTAAGATATTTTCTTCTAGCATGCTAAAAAAACAGATTTTTATTTTTGATACAAGTCTAGTTTAAATCATCAAAAAGATTGTATTTTTATCCATTTATGTTGAATACACTTGAATAAACTAATTTTTAAAACCAGTGCTCCAAACAAGTGTTTTGGCAAGTGTTTTGGGTGAAAGGGGTTTTGTAGTGTTTTGGGTGGTTAGTGTGTTCACCCAAAAACACTCTACAAAACACTCCTCAAAACACAAAAATACACTAGCACCGAACGAGGCCTAAGCGACGAAAGCGTGAACTGTGCCAACCCAAGGGGGACCCTTCCCGCCCGGGGCGAACGCCGACCGGTATCGGTGGCAGAGCGAACCCCCCCTCCCCCCCAATTCCTCCGCCCATGCGATGAACCCGCCCAGGGCGGCAAGCGCTAGCGGGCTGGGAGAGGAAGACTCCGACGAGGAATCATCCTCCACACAGGAAGCCGCCTCATCCAGATCTACAGAGCGTCCTCACAGTTGACGCCTTTGGCCCAGAACTTGCCACCCCAGCCACCGTCGTGCCCTTCTTCAGGTGCTGCCGCACACTAAGATCTGGGGTGGGAGGGAGCCGCCGGCAAGCCAGCATGTCCTGCTGATTCAAAATCGACATTCGTGTCACCAAGGAGCGGCCTAATGGGCCTACCGTTTCGGTACATCCTCTCTTCAGCTTCAATCCGGGGTTGCCAATTAAGAGTTAGTTTAGGTGATAATGGCCATGATGAACTGTAAATCTGCTTACTTTTCAAGATTCTTAGATGTCCAAGAACGAAAGTGATGCAAAGCTGAAAGAAATGTGACTTATCAAGGAGACAGTTTTGTGTACGATTTTAACGAAAAGTAGGATTGGTACTATTATTTTGGCGTGGAAAGTCTTTTTTTAACTGGAACCGCAGGTGGATTCAGAGAGCCAACAACCTCAAACCCTCTGAAACCAGCAAACAAAAAACAAAACTTGCTCACAAATGGAGTAAACAGGTCGCCTACAACAAAAGAGTAGCTGTACAAGCGTGGAAAGTCTTGATGGGAACCATCAAATGCTTGCCACGTTACAACAAGACAAGATGGGAGCAAAAACGGCAAGCCCCACTCTCAACGTTGCCTAATACTAGCATGGTAAACCGCACAGGGCCTACCATGCGGCTGCGCCAAGCCGCATTGGGCCTAGGATATACTTCATGGGTGTACCATCGACAGTGCCTAGATTCGGCAAGTTCGGGTGGCCCATAGACGGTGATGGTGGCGTGTGGCCCATCGGACGGCCCAGTTGCTGTTGATCATGAAGGATGAAGTCCGGCCCAGGATCAGTTAGCCGGATCCGTACCGACCTTCGGAGAACCCGGATCCGTGGAGGCCCATGAGGAACCCGGATCAGACGACGTATAAGGAAGGCGGATCCTTGACGTGCACGGCACGATATTGTACCGTAGTTTAGGCAATCTGTAATCCGGCTAGGACTCTCAATGTAAACCCTAGATCCGTGCGCTATATAAGCCGGATCCCGGAGCCCTAGAGGCACAACCACAACCATTGTAACAACGCGCAAGCGCCAGATAATTCCAGACAAGCGGTAGGCACCGCATCGTGCGTGTGTTCCGAAGCTGGGTAACTCGCGTACTACCGTCCCGTGTGCACTCCGCCCTATGGCCCCTACTTCTTCTCCCCTCGTGAGGATCCCTCCTCCGAGGTACCGTCGGCAACGCGCTGGCGCCACCGTGGGGCCCGAGGCGTCTGGAGGCCGGAATCGGGAGGGCTCCGCCATGGGAAGCTACGACGACTCGATCGCTGGGCGTACTACTACGCCCGGAATTTCCCGATCGTCCCTCCGGACGACTGGATTCCGCTAAGTCAAACCCTGTCAGGCTCTCCATCGTCCCAATCGGCGGCATCCACATCTTCATTGGCGAGACCGTCGATTCCGACGGAAACGCATGGTAAGTAACGCTGACGCGTCCGCCGAGCTGACGCCGTCGCGAAGATCCAATCTGAGTCGCAGGACTCCCTAAGGAAGATTCCGCCTTAGATCTGAAATAATCAAAGCCCACCCAATCCGCCCCGAGCAGAGAAAACGGTGGAAGACCAATGCATCCGCCTGGGTCCCCAGGTGTTAGAGAAGCAAAGGTGTCACTTCGTGCACTTCTTGGCCCACACCGCAGGAGCCGCTCCCCTTGAGGACGGAGCTGACCCTTGCGGTTGAGGCACCCGGAAACGGCGACGCTCCGGATCAGCAAGAAGCTGTCGGAGATAGCGACGCCCGGAACAAGAGAGCCGGAAATCCCGAGGAATCAATCCTCGGCAACTTAAGCCCAACTTCCGGCGAATCCTCCTCCATGGATACGGAAGAATTCAACCGCAAGCTCGAGGAACTCGGAGGCGGTGAGCAAGCTGACGTAGAATCCGCCCAGCCAATGCGATTCTAGCAACCGTAGCACCGCTGGATCGCAGGGAAAGAAGACCAAAAGGCGACCTCTTTCATCACACCTTTGGCACATACTGCTACGTTACCATGCCTTTGGCTTGAAAAACGCAGGTGCCACATACCAACGTACGATGCAGCGATGCCTGAAGGACCAGATTGGCCGGAACGTGCACGCTTACGTCGACGATATCGCGGTCATGACCCGAAAGGGATCCGACCTAATCAGCGACCTGAAGGAAACCTTTGACAATCTCCGACGGTACAAGATGATGTTAAATCCGCTGAAGTGCTTTGGCGTACCAGCCGGAAAACTCCTTGGCTTCATTGTTTCCCACAGGGGCATCGGTTAACCCGGAAAAATCAAGGCTATCCCGAACATCAAGAGGCCAACTTGTCTCAAAGATGTGCAACGATTAACTGGTTGCGTTGCGGCAATCAGTAGATTTGTTAGCCGTCTTGGCGAGAAAGCCTTACCTCTATACAAGCTGAAGAAAACAGACAAATTTGTCTGGGACGAGGCAGCAGACGAAGCACTTCAGGGATTGAAGAACATACTCTCCTCACCACCCATATTGGCAGCTCCAGCTGAGTCAGAGCCTATGCTCCTCTATATGGCAGCCACCAACAGAGTCATTAGTCTCGTGATCGTGGTGGTGCGACAGGAAGAAGGACATGAGCATGGAGTCCAAAGGCCCGTCTACTACATTAGCGAAGTCCTGACGGAATCCAAACAAAGATACCCTCACTTTCAGAAGCTAGCTTACGGAGTATTCCTAGGTAGCCGGAAGCCGAGACACTACTTCCAGGAGCACCCCATGACAGTGGTGAGCAAAGCTCCCCTGGGAACCATCATCAACAACTCCGACGCAACAGGGCGAGTAGCAAAATGGGGCATCGAGCTATCTGCCTTTGACATCAACTACGAAGCCCGCAATCAAGTCTCAAGTCCTAGCGGATTTTATCGCGGATTGGACTGAAGCGCCGGAGGGCACACCTGTGCCGGAACCTGAAGCTTGGGTCATGCACTTTGACGGATCCAAGCAACATCAAGGCTGGGCTGGAGTTACCCAAGTCACCTACTGGAGAAGAACCTGCAGTACGTCCTGCAAATTCACTTCGAAGCTACCAACAATATGGCGGAATACGAGGCTCTACTACACGGTCTGCGCATCGCTAAGGAGATTGGAATCAAGCACATCATATGCTGCGGAGATTCCGACTTGGTAGCACAACAAGTAGCCGGAACCTGGAACGCCGAAACTCCGTCATGGCGGCCAGAGACGAGGCTGACGAGATCGCCAAGTGCTTCCTCGGATACGAAGTCAAGTATGTCAGGAGAGACGATAACACAGCAGCAGACATGTTGTCTAAGCTCGGATCCGGCAGAAGCCAATTCCGCCGAATTTTCCTTGAGCATCTACGAGTACCCTCGGTGAAGGGCGCAAACCCGGAAAATCCTTCTCCGGCTAAGGAAGTGATGGCAGTCATTCCGGCCTGGACTCAGCCGTTTCTGGATTACCTCATCGATCGAAAGTTGCCTGAGGACGAGGTCCACGCACGACAGATCATCATGACGAGCAAGATCCTACACAATTGTTGATGGACAGCTCTATAAACGAAGTGCAAACGGTGTTTCTCAAATGCGTCTCTAATCAAGATGGCATTGAAATCCTCCGAGAGATCCACGCAGGGATTGCGGGCATCACGCCGCCCCAGGTCCCTCGTTGCAAAAGCTTTTCGGTTAGATTTTATGCAACAGCTAAAGAAGACGCTGAGAAGGTGAAAACTTACCGAGGTTGTCAATACTACGCTACTCAACCAAACGCTCCAGCCCAAGAGCTGAGGACCATACCTATCACCTGGCCGTTCGCGGTCCGGGGGCTCGATATGGTTGGTAAGTTAAAGAAATCATCTCCTGGTGGTCATGAATACCTCTTGGTCGCTATTGACAAGTTCAAGTGGATTGAGGCAAAACCATGAGAAAAGCCGACTTGCTACGGCACTAAAATTTGTTTGCAGCCTCGTGACGAGATTCGGCATCCCACATAGCATAATCATAGATAATGGCACAAACTTTGCGCAGGGAGAACTCAAGGATTACTGCGATGAAGTTGGGATCCGGCTTGACCTTGCATCTGTGGCCCATCCACAATCTAACAGTCAGGTCGAACGAGCCAATGGTCTTATACTAGCCGGAATCAAACCTCGCCTTGAAGAAACGCGTCGCGCAGCAGGAGCTTGGGCTGATGAACTAGACTCGTTCTCGTGGAGTTTGCGAACTACCCCTAACAGTCAACCGGATTTACTCCTTTCTTCCTGGTATACGGATCCGCCGTGCTCCCCACTGACATCATCCACGATTCACCGCGAGTTTCCGCCTACAATGAAGAAACTGCTGACGAGGCTCGACAGCTATCTGTGGACCTGATCGAAGAAGCTCGGAATTTAGCCGACCAACGCTCCACCATTTATCAGCAGAAGCTCCGACGCTACCATAGCCGTCGAGTTCGGAACCGCTCGTTCATGGTCGGAGACTTAGTCCTCCACCTTCGCAGGTGAAAGATCACAAGTTGCAATCTCCATGGGAAGGACCTTTTGTCATCGCAAAGTACTACACAACGGATCTTATTATCTTGTTGATTTCCGGGAATTAAAGGATAGACCTGCCAACTGGCACCGGAAACGAAAACGAGAGGATCCGGGTGACATATATGATGAAACAGACCGTCCCTGGAACATAGCACAGCTACGTCCTTTCCGCACTTAGCGCTTTACACATTACATACCTTGTAACAGTTATACATGATCAATGAAATAAAGCTTTTGGTTCACTCTTTGAGTCTTTTACCTCCTTTACTTATTCATTTTAGATCGTGTATGTTTTCCGACTAAAACCGCAGAGCTGGATATTTCCGCCTAGGCGTGTATGCAAGTTGTGATTTTCAAAATCGTCCTTTAGGACATAAGCTTAAGTTTTCTGGCGGAAATTTTTTCTGTTGCAAACCCATGGATTCCTGGTAGCGACTTCCGGCACTTGGGCTGGGGGCTTGTTTCCGCGGTTATTGACGGATCGCCATTGGGCTTCGTCGCGCTGGCGAGCGTTTCCGGCACGGGTTTTCCGGCTCGTGGAAGGTCAAGTGGGCAAGCCGGAAACTATAAAGCCAGCACTTGCTTTCAAGAAACAACACATGCAAATAATCTTAAAACGGATATCAGGATAAGTATTTTCCGCCCACACATGCATGATTGTTTCAGCCCTAGCTACTTAAGAATTTAAGTTATATTACAAACCCACTTCGGGGCCAAAATGATGCATCAGTTTTATTTGATACACAGGTTTCACTCGAGGCTTGATCCTCGTCAGAAGCAACGTAGGCGGAGCCGTCGCCGGAGTCGTCGCCGGAGTTGTCTTCTTCATGATCAGAGCTTGATCCGGAGCCTTCCTCTTCGGGATAGTCCTCCTCAGGTTCATCTTCCGCGTCAGAAAATCCCTCGGGAAGGTCGTGCTTGTTGTACCAGAACGAGTGGTTAACTCGCCCGACAAAGACACGATCAAACCCTTGGGTTTCCGCGAGAAGCTTCCTCAGGTTGGCGCTCTTGGGGACTCCGCGTGCGACATCAGAAAAGTTCATGGTCGGAATGTGCGCTTTGCACGTGGCCAACACCAGAGAAGCAACTCCGCGGGCCGAAGATTCCTGCCAGTCCTTAATGAGCTCCGGCACCTGCTTGATCAGTCATGGTGTCCATTACCGCGGTTCCGGCTCTCTTTAAGGATAGCGATTTGGCAACCCCACGGCATGCCTCAAAGAGGTTATCAATTGAGCTCTGTGCTTCTTCATACGCTTCTGTCCTGTTGAGAACGGCGTCCTTCGTCCATTCGAGGCCAAGGCTCGCTGCGAAAGATATGGTCATTTCCGCGAACAGAAGCAAAGATGTGATGAAGTCGGAGTCAAAATGAAGAAAAAATGAGATTCTTACGGAAGATCATCTTGTCAATAGCTTCCGCCTCCGCTTCGTAGCTTTTGTTCTTCGATGCCAAGGTTTGGACCCTCTGATGGCTCTTCTTGAGCTTCTCGGCAAGATCCGACACCTCCTGGGCGTGTTTCTCCAGGAGTTCTTTTCTTTTCTTGTTCTCTTCAGCAGAGGATTCATTCATGAAGTTTTTGAGGGACTCATTTTCCGCCTCGAGAACCTTGATCTTGGCGGAGAGGTCGTCAATGGAAGGACGCTTGGCAATTTCTTCTGGAACTCGAAAGTACAACAACACAATTAGTTCAATGCGTTGACAACCTTGGGGGCTCAGTCGGAGTTAATACCTTCAAATTTTTTGAGGCGGGTCTCTAGCTGCGCAATGGCTTTTTGACTATCCGCGTCCCTTATTTGCAATAGCTCGATCTCTTTTTTCTGCTCCAGAATGTGGGTGCGCAAGTCTTCATGCAGCTTCCGCGTGTTTTGTGAGAGCGGTTCGAGGATTAGGCGGAAATTCAAACTTCTGGGGGTTGGACGGAACTTAATTTCTTTTAGCATGTGAAAATTTTTGATTTTCCGCTACAATCTACAGTTCAAGACATTGGCTCATACATGTTACTCGGAAAAATGCATTAACCAATGCCTGGGGGCTAGTGTTACCTGGCGCACGCTCTTGTGCTTGGCAAAGAAAACTTTGAGGCCATTCTCGAGATCGGCCAGCTCCTGCTCCTCCGTGTTCGCAGGCCCCCACACTTTCTCCATCATGGCGGAGATCTCCGCGTGGCGTTGTGCGAGGGGAGCCTTTTGCAGAACCGGAAAGAGATGCGGATGAGTCTGGGGCGTGCCTGTGGCGCCGCTCAAGGACAGCTTCTTCTCAACTTGGTCAGCCGGAGCTTCAGTTGAGGTAACGTTGGGTTGTTCAGGCGGAGGTGCAGTTGAGGATGCGTCCTTGCCGGAATCGCCTTTGCCGGATTCGGCAGTTGGGTCTTCTGGAAGGTCATCAAGGTTGATGACGTCCTTGGGATCCGGCTTGGCGGCGGAAGAGGCCTTGGGCGGAACCTCCACTTCCGGTGTGACGGGCATAGAGGCCGGAGAAGGTTTCACCTTCTTCTTGGCAATCCTGGGGGCTTGGCTTCCGGAGCTAGTGCTGCGAAACATAAAAGGCTTAACAGTTAGAATATGTTGGTCCTTCGCGGCAAATAAGACTTTATGACGGAAACAAGATGCTCACCCGGATGGTATGAAAAACTGTTGAATGTTGGGTTGGGCGCGGTTGCTGGTGTCGATAAGCTTGAGGCGTTTCTTTTCCGCCTCCGCCTTACGAGTGGCCGCGATGCTAGGTGCCTCGCGGGCATGTTTGGCTGCAGGGCTGGAGGAAGCAGCTTTCCTCCTCTTGGAAGGACGCGGAGCATCAGGAGCTTCTGCCTCTGATGCGGCTTCCGGGTCATTATTTCCCGCTTGAGGGACCCTGAGGAGAGTTCCGAGTTCGCCCTCCTCGAGGGCTTCGAGCTTTGTAACCAAACCAACACTTAGACAATATTCGAAATGTAAAAGGAATCAGTATGTGGGTCAAGGCAACATAGCGCGGTCCCGGAGCCGTCGGTGAGGATGTCCTTGTTGCACACGTGAATGTGAAGATCACGCGGAATCTTGATCAGGAGTCGGATCCGTTTGTCGATGGCGTCGGCGGAGAGGTTGTCCTTGCATGCGCGCATAGGATCATCGCGCCCCGTGTATTGGAACATCAGGCGATCACGATGTTGAAGTGGTTGGATCCGCCTGGTGAACCAAGACATGGTAAGGTCCTTCCCCGTTAGACCTTCTTCCGTCAGCTTGCAGATCCGACTAACTGCGCGAGTCAGCTGAGGTGACTCGGAAAGATGGGGACATTGTGTCCATGCTGGATTCTCGCTGGCGGGGCTATTTTTAAAGGGCGGTAGCACCCTCTCGCTCGCCGGGTCGGAAACGTCCTTCAGATAGAAGAAACCCCAGACCAGTAACGCGCGGATTTGTGGCGGTCGGTTGGAGGGTAGACGCGGCCAGGGCGGAGCATAAAAGTTATTGACCCGCAGGTGGCCAACTCGGAAGCTTTAGGAATTTTCTCCTTTTTGACGGAGAAGAAGTACTGAAACAGAGGAAGCTCTGGAGGGATCCGGAGATGGCCCTCGCAAAGGGTGGCATGATTGGTGATCGCCAAAATGCTATTTGGGGATATGTTGTGGGGCTGGAGCCCATATACCTTCAAGATTTCCGAGAAGAAATCACTTGGGGGAAGGAGAAGCCGCGCTCTACGAGAGCCTTTGTTACCACCATCTCTCCGGCTTCGGGAGCAGGAGCCAGAGAACCCGGAATTGTCCGCCAGGACTTGGGCTTCAGGAAACCCTCCGCCTCAAGGTTGTTGAGCTCTGTATCGGTGATGGTACAAGGCCACCATTTCCCTTTGGACTCTGAATCTCGCTTGCGAGCCTTAGATTTCTTGGCGGCGACCTCTTCCGCCTTCTGCTCTGCCTGTTCCTCCCCGGAAGCTTTCTCCGGGTTAGCAGAGGTTCCTTCGGTGTCCTTGCCGGAGTCCTTGGTGGGATCCAGCTGGACCGGGGCAAAGGGTGGAGGGGCGGAAGAGATAGGCGTTGCCATGATTGGCTCGGAGGTTGGAGGCGGAGTTGCAGAAGACATCTGAAGAAAAAAAGTGATGGCGGAAAGCTTAACTTAGTCGGATTCATGTCGTCTTCCTAAAAGTTCATCCCCACTAACTGCGGCGAAAGACTGAAGCTTGAGAGCTCACCGTAATGGATTCCGCGGTGGCGGAAGTTGTCGGCGATGAGGTTTTCGCGCGGTGGCTCGCTGATGTTAAGAACACGAAGAACACCGTGCGGCGAAGTAGGCGCTCCGGCGAAACTCCGGCGGGATTCCGGCAGACTCCGGTACGGCGGAGAGAGAGCTCGGAGGCGGCGCTGCGTTGAGAGGTGAATGGGGGGGTGAATGAGGAGATTAGGGTCGACGGTGGATATTTATAGGCCGAGGGAGGAGATTCGTGCTCCGCATCCTATGGTCGGAACGCAAGCGTCGCGCCGTTGGATGCTTGACACGTGTCGCAAACCCTAAACGGTAAAAATGGCTAAGGATAAGTTACCGCTCAAACCGCGCGAAAATGACGCCAGAATTGGCGGAACCGTTTGAATCTTTTAAGGTTCCGGGTAGCAGCGAGAAGATAATCAAATCCTTGTCCGCTGCAGGGGAGTAACCCGGAGACATGCAATACGCTGTCGATGGATGAAGTCCCGCAGGATAGGGGGTTTTCCGACTAGAAGTTGGGGAACGGGAAAATGTGAAGTTGGAGTTCTTCAAGTTTCTTCGCGTTATCAACGTTGCCGGAGATCATAAGGAACTAGCAAGGCGGAAACTGAAGGTGAAACTCGGAGAACTCTGGGGGCTACTGTTGTGGGTATACTTCATGGGTGTACCATTGATGCGCGTAGATGTACACGTCCGTTGGGAACCCCAAGAGGAAGGTATGATGCGCACAGCGGCAAGTTTTCCCTCAGAAAGAAACCAAGGTTTAATCGAACCAGTAGGAGCCAAGAAGCACGTTGAAGGTTGATGGTGGCGAAATGTGATGCGGCAACAACGGGATTCCGGCGCCAACGTGGAACCTGCGCAACAACCCAAGTACTTTGTCCCAACGAAAAGTGAGGTTGTCAATCTCACCGCTTGCTGTAACAAAGGATTAAGCGTATCGAGTGGAAGATGATTGTTTGCAAGAAAATAGTAAAAACACAATTGCAGTGGATTGTATGCTATGTAAAGAATAGGACCGGGGTCCACAGTTCACTAGAGGTGTCTCTCCCATAAGATAAAAGCATGTTGGGTGAACAAATTACAGTCGGGCAATTGACAAATAGAGAAAGGCATAACAATGCATATACATGATATGATAAATATAGTGAGATTTAATTGGGCATTACGACAAAGTACATAGACCGCCATCCAACTGCATCTATGCCTAAAAAGTCCACCTTCAGGTTATCGTCCGAACCCCCTCCAGTATTTGCTAAGCAACACAATTGCATTAAGTATGGTGCGTAATGTAATCGACAACTACATCCTTAGACATAGAATCAATGTTTTATCCCTAGTGGCAACAGCACATCCACAACCTTAGAACTTTCTGTCACTGTCCCAGATTTAATGGAGGCATGAACCCACTATCGAGCATAAATACTCCCTCTTGGAGTTAAGAGTACAAACTTGGCCAGAGCCTCTACTAATAACGGAGAGCATGCAAGATCATAAACAACACATAAACAATAGATTGATAATCACCATAATCATAGTACTCTCTATCCATCGGATCCCGACAAACACAACATATAGAATTACGTATAGATGATCTTGATCATGTTAGGCAGCTCACAAGATCCAACAATGAAGCACAACAAGGAGAAGACGACCATCTAGCTACTGCTATGGACCCATGGTCCAGGGGTGAACTACTCACTCATCAATCCGGAGGCGACCATGGCGGTGTAGAGTCCTCCGGGAGATGAATCCTCTCCCGCAGGGTGCCGGAGGCGATCTCCCGAATCCCCCGAGATGGGATCGCGGGCGGCGGCGTCCGCAAGGTTTTCCGTATCGTGGCTCTCGGACAGGGGTTTCGCGACGAGGCTTTAAGTAGGCGGAAGGTCAACGCGGGGGCCACACGAGGTGCCCAGGGGTAGGGCCGCGCGGCCGGGGCCCGGGCCGCGCCGCCCTAGCTCCTGGCTGCCTCGTGGCCCCACTTCGTTAGCTCTTCGGTCTTCGGAAGCTTCGTGCAAAAATAGGACACCGGCGAAAGTTTCGTCAATTCCGAGAATATTTTTACTAGGATTTCTGAAACCAAACAGCAGAAAACAGCAACTGGCTCTTCGGCATCTTGTTAATAGGTTAGTTCCGTAAAATGCATAAATATGACATATAATGTGCATAAAACATGTAGGTATCATCAATAAAGTAGCATGGAACATAAGAAATTATCGATACGTTGGAGACGTATCAGCATCCCCAAGCTTAGTTCTGCTCGTCCCGAGCAGTAAAACGATAACAAAGATAATTTCTCAAGTGACATGCCATCATAATCTTGATCATACTATTTGTAAACATATGTAATGAATGCAGCGATCAAAACAAAGGTAATGACATGAGTTAAACAAGTGAATCATATGACAAAGACTTTTCATGAATAGTACTTCAAGACAAGCATCAATAAGTCTTGATAAGAGTTAACTCGTAAAGCAATAAATCAAAGTAAAGGTATTGAAGCAACACAAAGGAAGATGAAGTTTCAGCGGTTGCTTTCAACTTATAACATGTATATCTCATGGATATTGTCAACATAAAGTAGTATAATAAGTGCAATATGCAAGTATGTAGGAATCAATGCACAGTTCACACAAGTGTTTGCTTCTTAAGGTGGAGGGAGATAGGTAACTGACTCAACAATAAAAGTAAAAGAATGGTCCTTCAAAGAGGAAAGCATCGATTGCTGTATTTGTGCTAGAGCTTTTATTTTGAAAACATGAAACAATTTTGTCAACGGTAGTAATAAAGCTTATGAGTTATGAAAATTATATCTTACAAGTTGCAAGCCTCATGCATAGTATACTAATAGTGCCCGCACCTCGTCCTACTTAACTTGGACTACCGGATCTTTGCATGCCATGTTTCAACCAAGTGTCACAAAGGGGTACCTCCATGCCGCCTGTACAAAGGTCCAAGGAGAATGCTCGCATTTCGGATTTCGCTTTTGATTATTCTCAACTTAGACATCCATACCGGACAACATGGACAACAGATAATGGACTCCTCTTTAATGCATAAGCATGTAGCAACGATTATTATTCTCATATGAGATTGAGGATATATGTCCAAAACTGAAACTTCCACCATGATTCATGGCTTTAGTTAGCGGCCCAATGTTCTTCTCTAACAATTTTGCATGCTCCAACCACTAAAATGATAGATCCTTCAGACAAGACGGACATGCATAGCAACTCACATGATATTCAACAATAGTTGATGGCGTTCCCAGAAACATGGTTATCGCACAACAAGCAACTTAATAAAATATAAAGTGCATAAGTACATATTCAATACTACGATAGTTTTTAGGCTATTTTGTCCCATGAGCTATATATTGCAAAGGTGGATGATGGAATTTTAAAGGTAGCACTCAAGCAATTTACTTTGGAATGGCGGAGAAATACCATGTAGTAGGTAGGTATGGTGGACACAAATGGCATAGTAGTTGGCTCAAGGATTTTGGATGCATGAGAAGTATTCCCTCTCGATACAAGGTTTAGGCTAGCAAGGTTATTTGAAGCAAACTCAAGGATGAACAGGTGCAGCAAAACTCACATAAAAGACATATTGTAAACATTATAAGACTTTACACCGTCTTCCTTGTTGTTCAAAACTCAATACTAGATATTATCTAGACCTTAGAGAAACCAAATATGCAAATCAAATTTTAGCAAGCTCTATGTATTTCTTCATTAATGGGTGCAAAGCATATGATGCAAGAGCTTAATCATGAGCACAACAATTGCAAAGTATCACATTATCCAAGACATTTTAGAATTACTACATGTAGCATTTTCCAATTCCAACCATATAACAATTTAACGAAGAAGAAACTTCGCCTTGAACATTATGAGTAAAGCCTAAGGACACATGTGTCCATATGCAACAGCGGATCGTGTCTCTCTCCCACAAAGTGAATGCTAGGATCCATCTTATTCAAACAAAACAAAAAGAAAAACAAACCGACGCTCCAAGTAAAGAACACAAGATGTGATTGAATAAAAATATAGTTTCAGGGGAGGAACCTGATGATGTTGTCGATGAAGAAGGGGATGCCTTAATCCCCAAGCTTAGACGCTTGAGTCTTCTTAAAATATGCAGGGGTGAACCACGGGGCATCCCCAAGCTTAGAGCTTTCACCCTCTTGATCATAGTATATCATTCTCCTCTCTTGACCCTTGAAAACTTCCTTCACACCAAACTTCAAGCAAACTCATTAGAGGGTTAGTGCACAATTAATAATTCACACATTCAGAGGTGACACAAACATTCTTTACACTTCTGGACATTGCATAATGCTACTGGACATTAGTGGATCAAAGAAATAAATCCAACATAGCAAAAGAGGCAATGCGAAATAAAAGGCAGAATCTGTCAAAAACAGAACAGTCCGTAAAGACGAATTTAAAGCTGGCACCAGACTTGCTCAAATGGAAAAACTCAAAACTAATGAAAGTTGCGTACATATCTGAGGAAGATTTTTTCGAATTTTCTACAGAGAACTGTGCCCAGATTCGTGACAGACAGCAATGCTGTTTCCGTGCAGCGATCCCAAATATAACATCAACTTTGACATAGAAACTTTACTTGGCACAAAAACATGATAAGGAGAGGTTGCTACAGTAGTAAACAACTTCCAAGACTCAACAAAACAAAAAATTGCTGTAGTAAAAACATGGGTTGTCTCCCATAAGCGCTTTTCTTAACGCCTTTCAGCTAGGCGCAGAAAGTGCAAATCAAGTAACATCGAGAGTAGAAGCATCAACATCATAGCCAGGGGTGTTGGGAGTTTTCTCAACCAAGCATAGTATATTTGATATATAAGTTTTAGCGTCTCCCTTTTCATTAGTCTTAGGCTTGCTACTCTCATCGAACAAATTTTCAGGAACAAGCCAAGCATAGTTATTTTCTAGTGCATCATTCATGGCTAGGAGTTTACATGGTATTGGTGCTTTGATCTCCCCACCATCATTAATATTATTAGTGTACCTTATTCTATCCATGTCCATTTTTTCAAGGAGACCAATAAAATTGGTATGAGAACCTAGCATATTAAATTTAGCAAAAACCTTTCTAGCCTCTCTTGCTAGACCGCCAAATTCTCTAAGAAGAGTTTCTAGAACAAAATCTTTCTTTTCCCCTTCTTCCATATCACCAAGCGTGAGAAACATGTGTTGGATTATAGGATTGAGATTAACAAATTTAGTTTCCAACATGCGAACTAAAGCAGCAGCAGCAATTTCATAGGTAGGTGCAAGTTCTACCAAGTGTCTATCTTCAAAATTTTCAGTAATACTAACATGATTGAAAAATTCTTTTATATTATTTCTCCCAACTATAGACCCACGTCCTACCGATATGTCTTTTGTGGTGAAATTAAAAGGAAACATAATGCAATATGCAAAAGTAAATAAGGCGAATAAAGTAAAGACAAGTAACTAATTTTTTTGCGTTTTTGATATAGAGAGCAAGACAGTAAATAAAGTAAAACTAGCAACTAATTTTTTTGTGTTTTGTTTAGGTGCAGCAAACAAAGTAGTAAATAAAATAAAGCAAGACAAAAACAAAGTAAAGAGATTGAGAAGTGGAGACTCCCCTTGCAGTCTTGATCTCCCCGGGCGCCGAAAAAGTGCTTGATGCGCGTAGATGTACACGTCCGTTGGGAACCCCAAGAGGAAGGTATGATGCGCACAACGGCAAGTTTTCCCTAAAGAAACCAAGGTTTAATCGAACCAAAGAGGAGCCAAGAAGCACGTTGAAGGTTGATGGTGGCGAAATGTGATGCGGCGCAACAACAGGGATTCCGCCAACGTGGAACCTGCACAACACAACCCAAGTACTTTGTCCCAACGAAACAGTGAGGTTGTCAATCTCACCGGCTTGCTGTAACAAAGGATTAAGCGTATCGAGTGGAAGATGATTGTTTGCAAGAAAATAGTAAAAACACAATTGCAGTGGATTGTATGCTATGTAAAGAATAGGACCGGGGTCCACAATTCACTAGAGGTGTCTCTCCCATAAGATAAAAGCATGTTGGGTGAACAAATTACAGATGGGCAATTGACAAATAGAGAAAAGCATAACAATGCATATACATGATATGATAAATATAGTGAGATTTAATTGGGCATTACGACAAAGTACATAGACCGCCATCCAACCGCATCTATGCCTAAAAAGTCCACCTTCGGTTATCGTCCGAACCTCCCATTAAGTTGCTAAGCAACCACAATTGCATTAAGTATGGTGCGTAATGTAATCGACAACTACATCCTTAGACATAGAATCAATGTTTTATCCTAGTGGCAACAAAGACATCCACAACCTTAGAACTTTCTCTCACTGTCCCACATTTAATGGAGGCATGAACCCACTATCGAGCATAAATACTCCCTCTTGGAGTTAAGAGTACAAACTTGGCCAGAGCTCTACTAATAACGGAGAGCATGCAAGATCATAAACAACACATAAACAATAGATTGATAATCACCATAATCATAGTACTCTCATCCATCGGATCCCGACAAACACAACATATAGAATACAGATAGATGATCTTGATCATGTTAGGCAGCTCACAAGATCCAACAATGAAGCACAACAAGGAGAAGACGACCTAGCTACCTTATGGACCCATGGTCCAGGGGTGAACTACTCACTCATCAATCCGAGGCGACCATGGCGGTGTAGAGTCCTCCGGAGATGAATCCCCTCTCCGGCAGGGTGCCGGAGGCGATCTCCGAATCCCCCGAGATGGGATGCGGCGGCGGCGTCTCGGAAGGTTTTCCGTATCGTGGCTCTCACCGGGGTTTCGCGACGGAGGCTTTAAGTAGGCGGAAGGTCAACGCGGGGGGCACACGAGGTGCCCAGGTGGGGCCGCGCGGCCAGGGCGGGGCCGCGCCGCCCTAGCTCCCGGCTGCCTCGTGGCCCCACTTCGTTAGCTCTTCGGTCTTCTCGGAAGCTTCAAAAATAGGACCCCGGGCGAAAGTTTCGTCCAATTCCGAGAATATTTCTTTAGGATTTTGAAACCAAAAGCAGAAAACAAGAATGGCTCTTCGCATCTTGTTAATAGGTTAGTTCCAAATGCATAAATATGACATATAATGTGCATAAAACATGTAGGTATCATCAATAAAGTAGCATGGAACATAAGAAATTATCGATACGTTGGAGACGTATCAACCATCGACAGTGCCTAGATCCGGCAAGCCCGGGTGGCCCATAGACGGTGATGGTGGCGTGTGGCCCATCGGGCGGACCAGTTGCTGTTGATCATGAAGGATGAAGTCCGGCCCAGGATCAGTTAGCCGGATCCGTACCGACCTTCGGAGGAACCTGGATCCGTGGAGGCCCATGAGGAACCCGGATCCAGTACGACGTATAAGGAAGGCGGATCCTGACGGCACGGCACGATACTGTACCGTAGTTTAGGCAATCTGTAATCCGGCTAGGACTCTCCATGTAAACCCTAGATCCGTGCGTCTATATAAGCCGGATCCCGGAGCCCTAGAGGCACAACCACAACCATTGTAACAACGCGCAAGCGCCGGATAATTCAAGCAGCAGTAGGCCCCGTCATCGTGCAGTGTTCCAAGCTGGGTAACTCGCGTACCATCGTCCCGTGTGCACTCCGCCTTATGGCCCGTACTTCTTCTCCCCTCGTGAGGATCCCTCCTCCGGGGTACCGTCGAATAGGCAACGACACTACCTCTGCCGGCGCACCCGGCCCCTCCCCCGCCTCCCCTCCCATTTCCTTGCTGCCGCGGGAGGCATCGCCAGACAAAGCATGTGTGGTGCAGCGGCGGCCCCTCCCGATCGCTGTTGGCACTCATCGGTGGTCGTCAGGGCCGCGGCCTCGGGCATGGTGGAGGCACCCCTCTCTCTCGCCGGAGTTGGTCGGCCGGTGTGTGGCCGGTTGTGGCGGAGCTTGAGATCCCACACTAGCGTTGAGGTCGAGGAAGTTAGTGCTGGTGGTCTTCAACCCGGAGCATCGTGGCATCTACCCGAATTCGCTCTGGTTGCTAAGGCGACTATCTCGCGGGCGGCAGTGATGATTCGGACATTGATGCTTTTGTTGCAACGAGGAGCCTAGGTGCGGCGGCGCAAGGGATGTTGGGCTTGACGGCTTCGACGACGAACGTTGCAACTCTTCGTGTCGGCCGTTAGCTTAGCTTCAAGGGTACCTGTCGATCCTTGTCTTGACGTGGCGCCCGGATGCCAAGGCAGCGGACCCGGTTTGGTGGTTCTTCATCGTGCCGAGCTAGGAGGTGGTTCTAGCGTGAAGCGGCTCTAGGCCCCGGCGCCTAGTTCCGTCTGTGGCCTCAGAAGTTAGGCACGAGGCTGACGTTTCTATGTGCGGGTTGGGGAAGGTGGTTCGGTCGGTCCTCTAGGGGTGGGTGCGCGGTTTGCAACGCACTTATGGGCGGACGCCTCGCCATGGCTGTTGCCGAGTCCGATGACGTCGACGCCCTTGGGTGCCGTGTCCTTCTTGAAGGCGTCATCGTGGCGGTGTTCTTGCTCCTCCACCCGAGATTCTCCGGAGGAAACTCCAGATCCTATGTGGGATCGGCGAGGGTGACGCTCTTGCGTCGCTTTCCTGTTGGGGCTTCGCTTTGGATGTGCCGCTGATCGAAGGGACTAGTGGAGCACTTTGTGGTTGGTGTCGGCAAGCTTCTCGTCTTCGGCTGGGCGGTGCGCGACCCTAGGGCCAGTGTGGATGTCGAAGTGGCGGCTCCGGGTTATCGCCTCCGCCGTGTTGCGTCGAGGTGTCAGGGTGTTGGCTTTGGTTGCTTGGGTGACTTGGTCGTTGACTCACGCGGGGACGCGGCCTCGGGGCCGGCGTGGATGTCGGAGCAGCGGCTCCAGTCTTTTGCCTCCGCCGTGTTGGGCCGAGGTGTCAGGGCGTCGGCATTGGTTGCTTGGGTGACTTGGTCGACGAATCATGTGGGGCGCGACCTCGGGATCGGCGTGTTGTGTGTTGGCTGTTGTATCAGATTTTCGGACGGTTTCTTTATAAACTGTTCAACTCCTTTTTCGACTTAAGAGCACCTCCAACGGTCGCGCGAATCGCGTTTTAATCGAAATTTAGCGCACGCGAATGCTCCCCCGCTCCTCCAGCGGAGGCGCCAAACCGGCGCGGGAAAAGAATCTTTTCCCGCACGCTATCGCGCTATCCTACGCACCAAAGTTGCCACGCCGCTTCCAGAGCGCGCTATAAAACGCGGCGCGCGCACACAACAAAACGCCAGGAACATTCAGCCGCGCGTCGCTCCCGCTGCGCTCCACCTCCCCGCCGCCGCTCGAGCTCCGGCTACCGCGGTGACTGCGCGCGTCCAAACGGGACGTTCTACGCCGAGATCCGGAGCGGCGACGAGCACATCGGGCTCGGGATGTTCGAGGTGGCACACGTGTACGACACGGTCGCCTGGCGCCTCGGCCGCTCCCGCCGTTCAATGAACTTCGACGACGTTTGGAATCGGCAGTAGGCGGAAGCCCTCGCGCCGCTGCCGGCGGCCGTCACGCGCGAGGCGAGGCAGCGCCAGCGCGAGCTCGAGCAGCACCTCGTCGTCGCCGAGTGGGACGAGCGCATGCGCCTCGAGTGGGCGGGGCGCTTCCCAGAGGACGTGGCCGCGGGGGGAGCCTTCTACACCGAAAAGGAAGAGGAGAAGGCGGCCCAGAAGGCGGCGAAGAAGCGCGACCGGGAGGCGAGGAGGTTGAAGAAGGAGCCGAAAAAGAAGGAGAAGGAGGTGAAGGCCGCGAGGAAGGAGGAGGAGAAGAAGAACGGCTCCGGTCCGTCGACGATCACCGTCGACTCTTTCTCCTCCTCCTTCGAGTGGACGTCGACTCTGGTTTCGTCGACAACATCGAGCTCCTCCGACTTCGACTGAGATTCCGAGTAGTGTAGTCTAGTTTTTAAATAAATTTAGTTGTAGCAAATGTGGGTTGAACTTTGCAATATATTTATATTTTCAGTTTATTTTTACATTATTTTTGATCTTTTACGTATGCAATTATGTTCAACTGTTGTTTTGGGCGCGGCATTTTAGCGCATCTGCAAAAGGATGAATTCATCGCTGCATTTTGGCGCGGCGGTTTACAACACGCGACAAATTTTAAACGCTCTGATCAATGAAAAAGCCATTACCTAGGTTCAAAAGAAACAGACGTCCATTAGGGGACCGTTTCTTGGAGCAATATTACCCAGCAATCAACGAGAGCAGTTTTTGGGAGCAGTTATTACGAGCGTGGATCCTAGGATCAGATCTAACGACTCCTTTGCTTCCAATCCTACGGTCCGACTGAAAGCCAAGCATCGGGTGCCGATTATTCCTAATAGCATTGCGTCGCAGTAACGACCCCGACGGGGCAGTTTTCATTCGACAAGGCAGTTATCATTCGTATCACAACAATATCTCTCTTGTCTCTCGTCTGCCTGTCCCTCTCGTCTCCACCACGCACCACGCACCACGCATGCACATCGCCGTCGGCCGCGCGCCTCCATCTGCCCCAGCGGCCAGCCCCACACGCCGCCCACCTCCTACGGAGTACGTGTGATCGCTTCACCAATCTTCTCTTCACGCGCCGCCGTCCATGGAGGGAGAATCAAGCTTGCGAAGACGGTTCCTGCACGTGTACGTGCGACGTTCCCGCAGGTATGTTGCAGAACAGCTTCAATCTCTGCCGGAGCAATCTACTCCCATGCCTACCCCGCTTAGGCGGTCGAGTAGGGTCAAGGAGTTGGAGCAAAACAAGATGATGATGAAGCGGAAGGCCTCAGTGACACTGGCTAAAGGTCTGAAGAAACGGATAGTACAAGCCAAGATCGTTGGCAGTAAACAATCTGGCACTAGCATGTTACTGGCGAGGAGGCGGTTGGATTTCGAGCCAGCAACTTTGCACAACGATCCGGTTTCAGCCAGTGCAAGTGCTCCTTCTGCCCATACATTTCAGCGGGGGTCTTGTATCCATACATATCACAGGCGGGGCTTCAAGCTGATGCCACATAAGGCAACCCCAAAGTCTGATGACCGGATAACAAAGCAGGGTGCTGCTGCAAAGAAGAGGAGCACCAGAGTGACGAAACTGAATACGAGGAGGATGATGGACAATCAAGATTCAGCCAGTGCAAGTGCTCCTTCTACCCATACTACTCCACAGAAAGCGGAGCGCACCCCTAGGAGGCTACAGAAGATTTCACTTCGACTAAAGGTGGAGAAAGATAAGGCGGCAACACCAGCTAGAGTGCAAAACAAGCCGCGGGGAGGGAAGGAAAGGAAAATTGGGCAAGGAACCGAGTTGGCTACTGTTCCCTACCAGAAGTCTCCAACTGGCCGGTCGCCCCCGGCAAGGCTTAGGGTAGACCTTGATGATGACTCGCTGCGAGTATATCATGCCTTGGTGCAGTGGGAAAAGGCCTACAGCGAGAGTTTCGAGGGGGTGGATATTGGCAGCGGGCCTGAATGGCAGAAAACACGGCAAGATTTTCAAGTACTAATATATGAGTTTATTTCTGCCGTGAGATGTTTATTTGGTAATTATTCTTAGCACTGTCCTATATCTGTTTTCTCCCTTTATAATTAAATAAGTGAATACTTTGTGCGCACTCAGGGTAGCGAGTTATTTACTTATTATGTTTTGACTTGGCATACTAGCGAGTGAAAACTAAACCGGACGTTCGTTCATGATATAAAACCAGCAATACTACCTTACATCCACATATACATACCAAAAATGTATTCAAGTGTTTAGTATCCTCTGCTTTTAGGGGGACACAATTACAAATTTGATTCAATAACATGAAATGCTACTACTTTTCTGTCAGGGCCCGGACCATTTTCTCCGTGTGAAGCATCAGTAGTTGACTCTGTGGTAGGTACTTTCCTTACACAAAATGCTGCTGATCATTTGTCAAGGTAAGTAAAGAGAATCTGATATTCGCTTGCATGCTTGTGATGTCGCTAATTATTCATCTTTACACTTTCTATGTTTCTTTGTAACTAATTTTTATTTGTATATAAACATGCAGTGAAGCTTTTATGAACTTAGCCGCAAAATATCCTGCAAGGCAGAGCAGTAGTTCTGAAAACTGCTCAAATGAAGCATCAGATGCCACTGATTTTGACAGTTCGGCCTTTGCCAAGTCAGATGAAGAAACCAACCACGGTGACGAGGTAAAAGGACATCATGATAAAGACTACGAAATCTTTATGGAGAATTTCGTAAATAGCATGAAAGGAAAACACCCATCTAGCTGGACTGACGAATACCTTGAGAATCTGATAAAGGATAAGCCTCCAAATAAAAAATATTCTCTACAGACCTTGAAACGTCTCATAGCCACGCTGCGGGTGAAAGATACTTCGCACTGGGATGAGTTAAGAAAGCAAGCATATATACAGGGATATCGGAGTGGTACAGGAGTAAGCGACTTGGTAGATTGGGAAGCTGTACTTCATGCATCACCTGCTGAGGTTGCAAGATACATTGCGGTCAGGGGGATGAACTATGTCATAGCATGTCGGATACAGGTATGCGATTGGAAAATACACTGTCATTTGCTTATTTATAATACACTTATTCCTAAAAGATGCCAATCTCGTAAAGAAAGAGATGGAGATTGCACATTTTCTATCAATAATATATTTAATGAGAATCTAATTCCAACTAAATGTTTTCTTTAGAACTCAAAGCATTTACATATTCGAAGTTGATTTTAATTTATCATACTATCGAAGTATCACTGGTAGACTATAACTAGTCAGTGATTACCAGATTAGTTTCTCATAGCAAGAATAATACAATGCTCCACTCGGTGGAACAACTTAAAAGTAATCATTTTCTTTTTTGGATAGAACGTAAGTCTAAATATTTCTATAGGAAAATCGGCTAGCTAGTTCAAATAAAAAAACACAATTTTTTATTTGAAAAATTCAGACAATTTTGAAAATTGCATGAATTCTTTTTTCAAAAAATATATTTCAAACTTTGAAATCTATGTTTTCTCTAGATTACTTAATATTTGTGATACACTAAAATCCATAGATCCTTCATTTTTTGGTATTTTCATTTGTTCTGTTTTGATCCTTTCCTCTTATTTCTTGAAAATCTATGCACTTAAATCATCATTAGTATTTTTTTTTATTGTACAAGGGACCAAAGTTTAGACGGTTTTTGACATTTGAGTGATAAAAATATCCTACATATAGTCTACGGACTACCAAACTTAGATTTCAGCAATAGTTATTGACTGGAAATGTAGTTTTGTTCAAATGTTACATAAACTTAGATTTATATTCACTTTAATGAGCTTTGCTTATAGTATGTGTACTTTGTTACTGATGGCTGACTGTTATCATCTAACCTAGAAGAGACAATACTCGGTTGTTTTATTCATTTGCAACAATATATTTATTATATTTAATGACACAGGGCATTGGCGGCTGGTTGCCAAAAAAAATGACTTTTTTGTGATAACTAATGTACCATATGCAGGCTTTTCTTTTGCGCATAAAGACAGATCATGGCAACTTTGATCTGGATTGGCTTCGGCACGTACCACGTGAAAGCGCAAAGTATGACCTATTTTAAAAATACACTATATTGCTTTCACCATTGTATTTGTACAATTCTTTGTTGTGTTGAATTGTTGCACCATCAGGAAATAGCTAGATGATTATGCTTTCATATGTTTAATTTCTTCACAATATTGTCTAAAATCATTTAGTAGTTTGTTCTTAAAATGCCTGAAAGTACGACTTCAGAAATATTATGGCACTTATGATGCATTGTCAGCTTCTAGCACACTATTTCCTCTTCCCCAAATGTAAGATATGCTATTTTTGATACTTTATGTAAAAGTTTGGCTTAAGACAATACAAATATGCCTTATATTGTGTGAAGGAGGGATTTGATAAAATATAAAAGTTAAGTTTATGTACATGGCACAACCATATAATCAGCATGCATATTGGAATTTCATCATATTATTCAAACTGTCCTTTTACTGGCCCCAGAAACTACCTTATCAGTATTGATGGAATTGGATATAAAAGTGCCGACTGCATTCGGCTTTTGTCACTGGAGCATAAAGCATTCCCAGTAAGTTCTATTTTATTTATCCCAAAAAAAAAATCAAATCCTGTTGTGAATGCATTTTAAATTAAGCTTCCAATCACAATCCTTGCTCCTTTTAGGTTGACGTGAACATATGTCGCATATGCATAAGGCTAGGGTGGGTGAAACTACAGGGCTTGCCCGACTCCGTGGCCTTTCATTTGATCGAGCTGTAAGTTTTGAGAATTGTTTGACCTGAATATGTAGTACACACGATAATAACAATTATTTGCATGTATTTTCTTTCTTTTGTCAAAGATATCCAATCCTGAGAGACGTGCAACAATACTTATGGCCACGGTTGTGCACTGTTAGCAAGAAAATATTGTAAGTTCAATTTTCTATTCAAATGTATTGGCCTTTTTCTGTAACTCTTAGCATATTCATCTGATGAACCTGTAATGCAATAGGTACGAAATGCACTGTGAAATGATCACATTTGGAAAGGTATGATTATATAAATAAAGTGGTCTATGAATTTATCATATATCTATAAATGTTTTGTACTTTCAATATTAATGGTGGATTGCTTAATTTGTACAGGTAGTCTGCACAAAAGTAGATCCGAATTGTAGTGCCTGCCCTTTTACCACAAGATGCAAGTACTACAATAGTTTTCCTAACAGGTATGCTTCACATTTTGTGTAGATATTAATTCAATATATTTAGTTACTTTAACACAAATATTCTTATTATATCTATTTTTACTGATTTTTTGTGTCTTGTCTGAAATAAATAAATAAACATGGTTCACCATTTTGGCATGCAATGGAAGTACACCATGACTCAAGCCCATTACTTGCATTTGGTTTGGTGTTATTGTGTAGAAAACTACTAAGTCTATGACTTGGTTCTATCTACTCTGCGCAAATGTTCAAGTGCTATAACTTTTAACCAAATGTTCATATACCAAGGATAAAAAAGTAAAAACTGATGTAGGAACATTTACAATATATGCAGTATAGAAACATGAGTGGTCCTCATTATCATAATAACTATGAATATAGTTCAAAAAATAGAGCTATGAATTTCTTTTATGGAAGATATTTTCTTGGCTACTTTGTTATTACCATGGACAAGTTTTAGCTTAAAATACTGAACGATGGCATTTGGTTGTTACCAGGGCATTACTTGAAGATAAAACAAGCATGTCCAATTCGTCAAATTGTAGCACTTCGAATTCGCTGCAAGTGTATCAACTTCAGATGGACTTGGGCAGAACTACTGAAAATCAACCCTTCCGCGACTGTGTGCCCATTATTGAGGAGCCACCAAGTCCTGTTTCTGAACACATAGAAGAACTTGATGAGCAAGAACAAGCACTTCAAGATGATCTCCCTGACATTGAAGATTATCGTAGACCACAAGAATCGCAGTACGATGCTGAAATCGATCTGCGTTCACACAATCATATGATGAACGATGACTCCTGGATACGAAACCATGGAAAATACACAGTATGGAGGAATCCACGATACACTTCGGATCAACAGAAAGAACTGAAAAAGATAGGCCATCTGAGGACAGAGCACTATGTGTAAGTAATGATAATTTTCTGTTTGATAATATTAAAATTTTGTCCTAAGAAATCACCAGTACCCTGCTAAGCTTTGCACACTTGTTATTGCAGGTATGTGCTCCCAGATAACCATATAATCTTGAAAGAGGTGTGTTGATGCCATGACTTTGTAATTTTTACAACAATTACTATGCATATATTTTAATTCAATAGTGACAATGATTATATCGACTAATTTGCTATATTTACCAGTTTGAAAAGAAACATAAGGAAGATCCCCATCATTATCTCCTGGTTATTTCCAGTTCTGACGAGCACACGGTGAAAGGCACAATTCTGGTGAGCAACCACTTACGTTTTTTTTTTTACGAACAGGCAGTCGGAGCTGCTTTTCATTGCAATGTAGAAGGAGCAGTAGAGAGTACACAAGACAAAAAAAAACGAACTGAAAGAAAACAGCTAGGAAGACAACTTTTCTTTACAGGGATAAAGATACAAGTTTTCAGCCTAGTCAGGTTCCCTTGGTCTTGGCAGAAGGCTGGCCACGCTGGAACCGCCGGCAGAACGCCACATATGTGCCTCTTGAACAATTGACAACCTAGTTTGTCCCGAGTAAGTGAGCAACCACTTACTTGGGACATACTAATATTAATAAAAGTAATGTGATTCAAAAGATCACGTGTGTTATGGAGATACAAAGTGTTACTACCTGGAACAAAATTTTGAAATTATAAATGTATGAGTTATGCACTTCTGTAGCTAAACACATATTTTTACGCAAGTAGCTAAACCCAATTGGTAGTTATTATATAAATTATAGGTATATTACACATTCAGCTGTTTTAATAATCTTACAGTTTCATATCAGTTATTGTTGTCAATTTGTACAAATTGATCCACAATCATCCCCGTCATTCTGATTTTTTGTAATTTAGCATTGAATCATAATCGTTTTCTAATGATTATATTATGGAACAAATTGGGAATGTGTGCGCATGTGAGTATGTGACTAAGTTTATTTTGTCCTTATTTAATTGTTGAATACATGAATGATCAGATACCCTTTCGGACAGCGATGCGAGGAAAGTTTCCTTTAAAAGGTACCTACTTTCAGGATCACCAGGTGCGTATCCTACCATTATATTTTCTCGGTTTATGACGACGAACGTACCTGTCAAGAGCTAAATTCTTGTGTGTAGTGCTGGGTCGTAGGGGCCAAGGGTAACGTTTTTCTGTTAAGTCGCTGTGGCAAGATCGATATAGGGTGTTCATTTTTTTATGATGAATAAATACTATTGCCAAGCTTCACAAAACTTTTCCAGTTTGTAGGGAAATCAGGCAAAAACCCTTAGAATACTCGGTTAATTTATTAAGAGTAAAACAAAAGGAAAACCTAGCAATGGGAAGGCCACATAGACAAACTAGTTCTATATAAGTACCAAACAGGTAGACACAGCAATAAAGCAGAACCAACACATATCACAAGAAATGTGCACCACTCATGTTATCCATGGTACTCACGACTTGACAACTCTGACTACATGCCACATCAGCGCCAACAAAGGACATTCCACACACAGTCAATCCGTAAAAAAAAGGACCAGTGATTCAATAGGACCATAGACACACCTATCCAGCCTCATCCACACATTGACATGGGTTGCGCCGGTGCAACCCAAAGCCACAACCACTAGGTCTGGAGCCATCCACTAATTGCCTCCAGAACTATCCCATGCATCACCCATGGTGTCCACCATCGTCCCACCAACAAGACGGTCTTTACGCTTTTACCAAAAGAGCACAAGGCCTCATCCTGTTGTAGCCTTGTAGGGTAGATGGGGGTGATTTTCTGGCATGGATAAAAACTAAGAAAGTGATGAGAGAGAAAAAAATGTAAGGGGAGGGTATAGTGAGTGAGATTTAGGGAGCGAGGCGTAACATGGGAAATAGTGAGAATCTTTTAAGGAAACATGGGAAGTACTGATATTTAGGGATTTGTTGGAGATGTTCTAACAGAATTGATCAAAATCAATCTAAGAACCCGTACAATGGAGAGATGATAGGCTTCTCCCAACTAAGATATGATCTCTTAGCACATAAGCTAACATAGTTTTCTCCACGTATTGGATGCATTTCTTAGTCTGATCCATCTAGTTTTCATCACCGTTCGAGTTTTAGGAGCATGCAAATATTGTTTTCTAAATATGATATTAAGAGGTAATAATTGTATGTCATGTTTTTATATTAATATTTAGATGACAAGGAGGCTTAAGGAATTTTTTTTTATCAACCATGTATACACCCTAATGATTTTTTTCGAAAGCAATTAACTTGCCACGAGGCAAACACATCATCTAAAGACGTAACATATATCGCCAGCCTCGGGTAATTAAGTGCTGCCATGCATACTCTGTAAGTCTTGTCTCTCGTGGCAGCGATTACAAATATACCCTAATGATTTTTTTCGAAAGTTATTAACTTGCCATGAGGCAAACACAGCATCTAAAGACAACACATATCGCCAGCCTCGGGTAATTAAGTGCTGCCATGCATACTCTGTAAGTCTTGTCTCTCGTGGCAGCGATTACAAATATACCCTAATGATTTTTTTTCGAAAGTTATTAACTTGCCATGAGGCAAACACAGCATCTAAAGACATAACACATATCGCCGGCCTCGGGTAATTAAGTGCTGCCATGCATACTCTGTAAGTCTTGTCTCTCGTGGCAGCGATTACAAATATACCCTAATGATTTTTTTCGAAAGCAATTAACTTGCCACGAGGCAAACACATCATCTAAAGACATAACACATATCGCCAGCCTCGGGTAATTAAGTGCTTCCATGCATACTCTGTAAGTCTTGTCTCTCGTGGCAGCGATTACAAGGGCATGTACGATGATTAATAAGATGGTCTTCTCTTATGTATTCTACATTATCTATATAAGACAAATAAAATGTTGTGCTGATCTTGTATATTTAATGCTCTTTATCTATATCAATATACACATGATTAATATTAACTAAAAAGAATTAATATTAACTAAAAAGAAGGTGGGATGAAAAGATAGCATGTGGTGGAATGGAGAGGTTTTCTTGTCTTTTACTCGAAGTGATCCTGTTTTAGTGAAGAGAAGAAAAACATGTTTTTTATGCTTTTATCTTCTCCAAGTGAGCAATTATCCTAGTACATGACACTCCTGGAAAAAGGCTGCTGTCATATCATATATACGTGTCACCATGCTCGCGCATAACATGCAACTTAGCTAAGTTATGATTGTAGACCATATGTTGTGGGCTCGTACTAACCCTTCTAATATCTTCATGGCAGGTCTTTGCAGATTACTCGTCTAGCCGTTATCCAATAAGCATAGCTAGCGAGTGTTTAGAGGGCCTGAAGAGATGTGTCGTATACTTTGGTTCATCGATACAGTCGATCACAAAAGGTACCATCTCATAATTCAAATGTATATTTGAATGCTGCGGAATAATTATGAGGTAACTGGAATACCGGTCCATTGTTATTAGGTCTATCGGCACAGGGCATTCAGGACTGCTACAGGAGAGGTAACTATCAAGTTGTTGTGACCCTTTTTGTTCTTTTTATTTTCTCTTGTGTTCATTTATGGGTATACATAGACCATAATAATTTAAAAGGTGACATGATAAGCTGGGACGATCCATTGACAAAATGAAGCTGCCCTGATACGCAGCAATCATTTGCTAGCTGAATTTTGTCGACATAAACATTATTTTACATGTTGATCCTGTCTTACCAGGAGTTGCATCATAATCATGCCGCAATGCTTGCAGGATATGTTTGCATTGAAGCTTTTGACCGGAAATCAAGATACCCAAGGAGATTATGCCCCTCGCTGCATGCCACTAACAGAAAGAAAGATAGCGTTGGAAGCTACAGAAAGAAAACCACGAAACCGTCGCAAGGAAAGGGCAAGCAGAAGGAGCCTCCCGCCAGCCACACTCCTGCGGCTGCAGCTAAGACGAAGGAGGCAGGGAGCAGTGAGAAAAAAGGACGGGGCAAAAGGGCGCGCCAGGTCGCTACTGTACCCGTCCCTGACACCGTTGGGTCAGATGACTGGCCTTTGGCCGATACGAGAGAGCACAAGAGGAATAGGAAGTACCTGAGACACGACTGGGTGTGAATCACACCCATCGTGCGGCCGGACCCAAAGCATAGTGACTGGACCGGTTAAGATCATTGGCTAGCTGTTTCCCTTCTCGGTCGCCGTCGCCCTTATTGACTATTTCCCATTCCATTGTACTACGTCTCATTGTTATTCGAATCTAGATCTTGTATCATAGCAGCTACCTGGCTTGCAAGCGGAGAATGGGCCAAGGAATGCGACATGTAATCATTGGGTGGTAGACTAAATAGAATCCACGTAAAGATTGAAGCTGTTTCTTATGTCTCGCAGCTTTTCAGCTGGCATATGGCTGTATCTGATTTCAGTTCTTCGGCCGGTGCGGTATCTGTGATTATCCTACGGAGTATTTTTCTTACTCATGCCCTCCTTGGGCAGCAAAGGTGGAGGTGGGGTTGTCTCTCCAAAAAGGTGGAGGTAGGGTTATGGGAGTAGAAACCGAAAGAGACCAGAGTGACCACTGAGGGCGTGTTTGGTAGACCGGGCCTGCTCAGAATTTCGCATCTCAACCGAGATATTGGGGAGAGAATGTGTTTGTTAGCCCGGGTCGGGTCTCCTCAGCAGTGCTCCTCTCATACGAAAAAGCCCTCAGAACCAGGCTGAGTAGTGAAGCCCAAATCGAGCTTCACAGCTCGCCCCGGCTCTCCTCATCCCGCAGAACACTGTTCGCGGCCCCAGCACCCCCAGACCCCACCCCCAACTTGCCATTTCCCCCTCGTGCTGGGGACGAGCAGGAGCACGGCCGCCACGACCCGGAGCGGGAGGAGCTGGAGACGGCCGCCACGACCCCGGCGACGGCCAGCCGCGCCGCCACGACCCGGAGCGGGAGGAGCTGGGGACGGCCGCCGACCCCGGCGACGGCCAGCCGCGCCGCCTCCGCCGCCACGATCCGGAGCGGGAGGAGCTGGGGACGGCCGCCACGACCGCGGCGACGGCCAGCCACGACCGCGGCGACGGCCAGCCGCCCAGCCACGGGCGACCAACCGCCGCTCCAAGCGCCGCCGCTCTCCTCTGTGGCCCGCCGCCTCCAGCCACGACCGCCAACCGCCTCCAGCCTCGGCCGGCAGCCACCTCCAGCCACGGCGACCCGCCAGCCACGGCTCCATGGCCGCCACCCACCTCCAGCGACGGTGCCTCACGCCGGCACGGCCGCTGCGTGCCTCGATCTGGTGGCACTCCGGCAAGAATGGATGCAGGGACCCGATTGCTTTTTCTTTTTTGTGTGTAAGGACCTTTCTGTAAAATCTGGACCAGATAATATCTCAACACATACAAACCAGCCAAACAATATCTCAACTCAGCTGGTATGAAGACAGACGAGCTACCAAACACACACCAGAATCTCAGCTCATCATAGCTAAGGTGAGCATGTATGAGGGGAGAGAGGGATTCTCTGTTGACCCGGGCTACCAAACACACCCTGAAGCTTCGAGCGAAGATCCCGCTCTACCTACCCCCAGGCCCAAGCATATAGCTAGCAGATGTACGAGGGGGCAGGGGTTGAAGGGTAGAGTAATCAATATAAAAAAAAAGTCCATATGTATGCATAACAGGGTTTCAGATAATGCAGATTAGGTGAAAGTATAAACGAGTAGAACATCCAGACAGGCCACTGAACATATGTTTGATATGAAACAACTAAAATAGAGAGCCAACCTGCTAAGAGTTCCAAATGACCAGTCCAGAAGCACGATATGCAACCAAATCACCCAGAGGTCTTGACACAGAATAGACCCCATCTTCTTGCAATGCGGTTCTAAATCAGTGCATACGACAAACTAGAGTAAACAGATAATATTAATACTGAAACCTCACACTGTAAAATGACTGGAGAAGAACTTACAGTATCATGTGTCGCATAGGATGATCACCATCTCAATATATGAGAACCCGTGAAGCACTGAACGATGACCAAAACACAGGACATGATGAAAAATAGAGCAATTAGTGCTCGCCTGGAGACCTGGCCAGCATCACCCTGTTCTAGATTACAAGTAAAGGCAAGCAGATTATTATAAAAATGACTACAACATGGATGTTTTATCTCTTCTTTCATTCTCTCAAACATAGATTTTGCGCCTGAAGATTACACCACATATTATTTCTCATATGCGATAAAATTTAGTGTGTGTTGGCTCGAGATAGGATGATTAAATTACCTCTGCCTCCTCCTGCGCCAAGCTCGACGAGACAAGCCCAATCACATGAACTGAATGTATTGCCACAGTTTAGTTGCCCAATGAAACTACCATTACTGCTGAAATTAGATCACCAATTACTAAATTATGTGTCATCCTGTACTTGATATTGGCGAAAATAAGAAAACTACAAATAGAAATGTGGAAGCAACCTTGCAGGGTGAAAGCTGAAGCAGCGAGGCGGAGTGAGGGTTGCAGCTGACGCCACTGAACGAGGGCAACGCCAGCGGCGAGCCCCAGCCCTCAGCTCCATTGCGGGAACAGCCGGAACAGCCAGCGGTGTGGTCCGCCGCATTGGGGTCTTTAGATAGCTGTCGGGGGCCAGAGCGCCTGCCGGCATCGCTTGCCGAGCTACGGGCCACCATGCGCCTCCGCGGCGGCGGCCAAAACTGCGAGGACCTCTCCTACAAGAGCATGGTCCGGCAAGGTCTGGAGAAAAAATGGGTCGGGGAAATTTGGTAGAGACCAGAAAGGGGATTTTTAGGGAAGCAGATTCGGTGCGGTGCTCCTAATTTTCAAAAAAAAATATACATCTAACATTTTTAAAAAATCATCACATTTATTCAATAAATACATACACATGTTCTGAATACTCGTGCGAAGTTTTGGTAGAAATTGGATTGTATTTTTGAGCTACAGGAAAAAAAATCGTGGCTATATATAGGAGCAGTATTTGTCAAAAAAAATATCACTTTGGGATGTTCGAAATGTTTATATGTACATGAATATTTAATTTTAATTCTTTTAAAATCCATTTTTCTTTAACAAATCAGGAGCACTGGTAATAAAGTGCGAAAGACACTTTTTGGACTTTTACACCTTTTCACAAGAGAGATGTAGAGTGACAAGTGTGGCTTGTTTGGACAGTGAATTACTCTTTCTTGATACTTCTTCCGTTCTAAAAAGAACGTTCTAGATTTATCCAAGTGAAATTTTTGGGACGGATGCTTGATTTACTTAGTCTCGTTGATAAGGGGTGGCTCGATCTTCTCACTAAGCGACGGGGTGATGATGATCACGGGGTGATAGCAGCGGAGGAACACGACGATGAAGTGGAAGATAACTTGTATGACGCAACGAGATCTCTCGATTGGTCCCTGTCGCCAATGCAACAACTCTCAACCCTGCAAGATATTCGCAACTCTACACACTTGCGCACGTAGCCACCGACCACGAAGCGGTAAGTTGCAATCTACTAATTCCCAATAAAACAACAGATCACACAAGACTTTCAGATCTACACCAAATCAAGCAATATGGTGTAGGGATTCAATAGTTTTGCAGAGCAAACAACTAAGAACTAGAGTTTATCTTAAACGTGGTCTAAAGCAACTTTGGGGGCGTCCTAGGCACTTATATAGAGATTCAGGACGACCTCAGGCCAAAAAAGTACGAAAATAACCGATCCAGAATAGATCTGGTCGAGACAGACTCGGAGTCGGCCGGTCTGGGACCGGCCGGTCCGGTTCAAACCAGACCTGGCACCGGGTGGTGACCGGGCGAAGCTCCCGGGCATACTGGATAGTGCCCGGTTGGCAGTGGCGGACCTATGTACAGGCAAAACTGGGCCATGGCCTGCCCAGTTTTGAGCCAAATACTAAGGTTCAGCCCACTAAAAGTCTGATCCACTAGGTTTTATTGGTCTATCCTTCAGACTGGCCCGCCCATAATTTTCTGTCTAGTTCCGCTACTGCCGGTTGGCACAAGCGCCACAGCCGGTTTGGACCGGGCGTACCCGGCACAGGATCCGGTCTGACCGGGCCTGGGACCGGATGGTTCGGCAACGCCGGTCGGGCCGGATCCGGCACCGGCCTGACACATCTTCTCCCCTCGCGCATGCCTCCCTCTCCTCCCTCGCACTTCCATGGGATATCTTCATGTCCAGCTCCATGTCCAGCTTCACGTCAATCTTCTGGTCCAGCTGCTCCTCTCCTCCTCGTGCGATGCTTGCTCCCTCCTCATACCTGATCATACATAAGTAATAGCACTTAGGCAGTATAAAGTTCTCATCAATCAAAGTATCGTTTAGGAACAAGTTCACCCGTTGTTTAAGTAGCTTCGCACGAGCTCGTGTCATTGGTCCAATCCCGACTTCATTGGACTTGAGCTTCACACAGGATCATCTTCTTGTAATGACGGAGGTAGTAGTGAGGTAGGGATGTCCTCATCATCTCCCCCCCCTTCAAAAGGCGTTTACCTTGACGCTCCAAGGTCTTCTCTGTCATATGGTGTCAAATTAGCAATATTGAAAGAATTACTGACACCAAACTAATCAACTGGAAGATCTATCGAGTATGCATTATCATTGATCTTGGCAAGCACTTTGTAAGGACCAGCACCACGAGGCTTCAACTTGGACTTCCGCAGCTTCGGGAACCTATCCTTGCGAAAATGTACCCAGACCATATCACCAGGCTTGAACAACATCTCTTTGCGCTTCTTATTCATTCTTGCAGCATTGCTCTTGCCTTTCTTTTCTATCAACTCTTTAGTCTTCAAATGTATTTTTCTCACAAAATCTGCCCTCTTAGATGCCTCCATATTAACTCTCTCTTGTATGGGCAGAGGCAACAAATCAAGTGGAGTAATGGGTTTGAAACCATACACCACCTCAAAAGGACACAACTCTGTGGTAGAATGTACCGCCCTATTGTAAGCAAAATCCACATGCGGCAAACACTCTTCCCACTCCTTCAGGTTCTTCTTGATCATGGATCTCAACAGTTGTGACAAGGTTCTATTCACCACTTCAGTTTGACCATCAGTTTGGGGATGACAAGTAGTGTTGCTTCGTCCCTAGCTTCTTCCAAAGCGTCTTCCAGAAGTAGCTCATAAACTTCACGTCACGATCAGAAACAATAGTCTTCGGGACTTCATGTAGACGTACAATCTCCCTGAAAAACAGGTTAGCAATATGCGACGCATCGTCGCTCTTGTCGCAGGCAATAAAGTGTGACATCTTAGAGAATCTATCCACTACCACAAATATAGAATCATGGCCTCTTTTAGTACGCGGCAAACCCAACACAAAATCCATACTTATATCTTCCCAAGGTGTAGTAGGTGCCGGTAACGGAGTATACAAACCGTGAGGCTTCAGCTTAGACTTGAACTTGTTGCAAGTAATGCATCTCTTCACATACCTGTCCACGTCCCGCCTCATCTTTGGCCAATAAAAGTGGTCAGCTAGCATGAGTAGCGTCTTCTCACACCCAAAATGACCCATCAAACCTCCAGCATGTGATTCTGCAATAAGAGCAAACGCAGACGATTGGAACACATAGTTTGTTAGTCCTAAACAAGAACCCATCATGTATGTGATATTTTTCCCATGCTTTACCAAGAGCACATAAGCGATATGGTTCAGCAAAATCATGATCAATGGCATACAAATCACATAGTATCTCTAAACCAGGAATTTTAACATCAAGTTGAGTTAATAGCATATTCTTCCTAGATAGAGCATCAGCAACAATATTATCTTTCCCTTCTTATGCTTAATAATGTATGGAAAAGACTCAATGAACTCAACCCACTTAGCTAGACGCTTATGCAAAGTAGATTGAGCTTTCAGATATTTTAAAGCTTCATGATCAGAATGTATGATAAATTCTTTTGGCCACAAATAATGTTGCCAAACCTCAAGAACTCTAATTAAAGCATACAATTCTTTATCATATATAGGATAGTTCAACTTTACACAAAAGTCAGAAAAATATGCAATCGGGCGACCCTCTTGCATCAACACACCACCAATTTCAATACCACTAGCATCACATTCAATCTCAAATTGCTTATTGAAATCGGGAAGTGCAGAAGTTAACAATCTCTTAAGTTCATCAAAAGCATGATCTGGGCTGCGCCCACTCAAAAACAACACCCTTTTAGTCAAATCATTCAAAGGTGCAGCAATAGTACTAAAGTTGGGCACAAATCTGCGATAAAACCCAGCTAGACCATGAAAACTTCTTACTTGACTCACATTCATGGGAGTAGGCCAATTTTGAATAGCTTCAATTTTAGACACATCTACTTCTACTCCATGCTTAGAGACAACATAACCAAGAAATATGACCTTATCTTTGCAAAATGTTCACTTCTCAAGATTACCATAGAGTTGATTATCACGCAACACTTGCAAAACATGTCGAATATGAAAAGTATGATCAGATTCATTGCGGCTGTAGATTAATATGTCATCAAAGTACACAACCACAAATTTGCCAATAAATTCACGCATAACATGGTTCATCAGTCTCATGAAATTACTAGGTGCATTAGTCAAACCAAAAGGCATTACTAACCACTCAATAAACCAAATTTTTTTTTAAAGGCAGTTTTCCAATCATCCCCTTCTTTCATCCTAATTTGATGATAACCACTACGCAAATCAATTTTAGAGAACACAGCAGCACCACTCAATTCATCTAGCATATCCTCTAAACGGGAATAGGATGACGATATCGAATAGTAATGTTGTTTATAGCTCTACAATCTACGCACATACGCCATGTACCATCTTTCTTAGGAACTAGAATAACAGGAACAGCACAAGGACTAAGGCTTATGCGGATATAACCTTTGTCGAGTAGCGCTTGTACTTGCTTCTGTATCTCCTTCGTCTCTTCGGGATTTGTTCTATATGGCGTCCTATTGGGCAGCGAAGCTCCGGGAATCAAGTCAATTTGATGCTCAATACCTCGCAATGGTGGTAGTCCTACGGGTACCTCCTCCGGAAACACGTCGCCGAATTCCTGCAAAACATTAGAAACACCAAGAGGAAGAGGGGTCATGTCGTTATAAACCAAAACCGTACCCCTGTACAAAAGCACAAGAGGCATGGCCGTAGGGTCCTCACTAAATTCTCTCATGTCTTATTTGGTGGCTAATGAAACTAAGGAATTCACTCGCTCACTTTTCGTTATATCACTCACAATATTACAATTCTCTCACCTATCTAAAGGTGCATCCTCCAAGTTTACTTTAATCTTCTGATGAGACTCATTGACAATTTGTTGTGGTGACATAGGTTGTAAGTTGATTTTCTTGCCCTTGTACTCCAAGTGATATGTATTGGCACAGCCATTGTGTTGTACAGAACGGTCATAGAGCCAAGGCCGATCCAATAGTAGGTGACACACCGTCATAGGAACCACATCAAAATCAATGCAATCCTTATACGGTCCAATCTCAAACTCAACACGCACCATGTGGTTTACCTTCATCTCACCATTGTCACTCAACCACTGAATATAGTATGGATGCGGGTGGTAGATACTTCAACTTCAGCTTGGTACACAACTCCTTGCTTGCTAAATTGCGGCAACTCCCGCCATCAATAATGACCTTGCAAGCCTTGTCAGGACCAACTAAAGCTTTGGTTTGGAACAAATTGCAGCGTTGAGTAGAAGCACTAGGCAACACATTAAGAGCACGCTGCGACACAACAATGGTGCAAGCATCAGACCGATATGCATCTTCACCATCAGTATCATAGTCATCATCTTCTGGAGCATTAGGATCAACATCATCTCCAGTCTCATACTCATTGTCCTCATTGATAATCATGACTTTGCGGTTAGGACAATCTCTCTTGAAGTGACCCTTGCCACCACATGTATGACAAAGCATATCACGGTTGCGCGTGTAGACATGCTAGAACCACTCGTACTTGCAGCAGATTCGGACTTCTTTGCGTTGGACACATTGGAGATCGGCTTGCTAGGCGGAGTAGAGTAAGGGGCGGAGCGCGTCGATGGCGCCGGAGGTGGGGCGCGCGAGGCGTAAAGCGCCCAGCTCCCGTAGCACGACCTTTAACCTTGGCTTCTTCAGCCATTTGTGATTCAGCTTCTCTTGCATGATGTAGCAATTGATTCATATTGGTGTAACTGTAGTGACGAACAATGCCTTTGATACCATACTTCAATCCATTGAGGAAACGCTGCATTGTCATCTCTAGAGACTCACGGACACGGCCACGCTGCATAAGCAACTCCATCTTCATGTAGTATTCATCCACAGTCTTCACACCTTGCCTCAATAGGGTCAACTTATCATATATTGTACGCAAATAATTATTGGGCACAAAACGAGAATTCATTGCCTCCTTCATAGCACGCCATGTGATAATAGGTGGCTCACCATCCTCCCGTCGATTACGAACAAGTGCATCCCACCAACGCAATGCATAACCATCAAATTTGGAAGAAGCAAGCTTGATCTTCCTATCTTCAGTGTAATTCGGATGTAAGTTCCATAACTTCTCAATCTTGAGATCCCAAGTGAGGTATTCTTCAATATCAGCTCCTCCTTCAAACTTGGGTATGGAGAACTTAGGCTTACCCAATCCATCTTCCTCATCAAGTCCACGACCAGGGCGGCCAAGTGGAGCCCAACCACGAGGACGGTCACCACGACCATGTGCTTCATCAGCGTCAGCATCTTGTTGTTGTTGTTGTTGTTGAGTGGTAAGATTCTCAACAGACAATGATAAAGTTCGAAGAGTGCGTTGGATATCCGTCATTTGATCTTGCATGGCAGTGACGGTCTCATTAGTAGTATTCAGCTTCTGGGAGATCTCTTCGACCTTGCCCTTAAGCTCATCATCCTGAGTGCGGAATTCACGTCGCATCTCATTACGAAGAGCTTCATACTCCCTCCATGTGATGATATCGGCGGAATCCTTGTTTTCCTGGTTAACAAGCTTATGATCACTAGCAGACATGATTAGTAGGTTAGTGCACTAAATCAAAAATATATGGTAGTACTCTCACAACTCACTCAAAACTGATAAGAAAAGGAGATCTTACCGTTCCAAAGTAAATTAGTGTTGCTTACCACTTGTAGTAACAACTAGTGCACGGATGTAGCGAAGCGAATATCAAGGGTATAAGAACAATCACACGACAAAGCAGATATATGTGGGGCTGTAGGTAGGCTACCTATTTGCACCAATAACAAGCTCTAGCGCTGGCCGTAGACAACCAAAGATACTCACACAAGGCGATAAATGTGGCAATGCAACTATATGGAGGAAAGGCTGCAATGCACTCGAGAGACGCTAGCAAAGCTCAACGGAACAGGCACAAGATTGCTCAACTACAGGTGCAGTAAAGAAAACTTAGGCCTTCACTTGAGTCAACTAACAATTCACTTTTCTTTTTGTATTTTCTTTTTGTAACGCAGCTATGTAGCTCTTTTTGCTTCTTTTCTATTTTCTTTTTTTTTTTGAGTTTATAACACAACTCCTTGATAACACGGCCAACAAAGTATGCAAAGCACCAAAACCCTAATGAGCAGCCTGTCGAGCGGTAAAACTAGTCTCTTCTGGGGAAGTTCCTAGTCACTTATATCGATAGGCTGTATCTATGGTTGGGAACAAGCATACTGTACGCTATGTGTGGTAACAACTGACAAAAAAATAAAACTAGATGATAGCGGAGACTCAAACCCTAACAATACTAGATGGAAGAAAAGATACGCAAAAACAACTACGAAAAGCAACTAAAACTTGAAATGAGTGCAATCTAAAGCTATGGCAAACCCTAACCCTAATATTTTTGGCTTTTTGTGGATAGGAAAACACTCACAACTCAACTATGTGGTGGATTGTGGATGGCTTACCGAGGAAACCCGAGAATCTGATACCAAGATGATAAGGGGTGGCCCGATCTTCTCAAGAAGCGACGGTGATGATGATCACGGGGTGATAGCAGCGGAGGAACACGACGATGAAGTGGAAGATAACTTGTATGACGCAACGAGATCTCTCGATTGGTCCCTGTCGCCAATGCAACAGCTCTCAACCCTGCAAGATATTCGCAACTCCACACACTTGCGCACGTATCCGCCGACCACGAAGCGGTAAGTTGCAATCTACTAATTCCCAATGGAACAACAGATCACACAAGACTTTTAGATCTACACCAAATCAAGCAATATGGTGTAGGGATTCAATAGTTTTGCAGAGCAAACAACTAAGAACTAGGGTTTATCTTAAACGTGGTCTAAAGCAACTTTGGGGGCGTCCTGGGCACTTATATAAGGGTTCAGGACGACCTCAGGTCGAAAAGTAAAATAACCGACCTGAATAGATCTGGTCGAGACAGACTGAGTCGCCGGTCGCGGCCGGTCGACCGGTCTGGACCGCCGGTCCGGTTCAAACGGACCCGGCACCGGGTGGTGACCGGCGAAGCTCCCGAGCATACCGGATAGTGCCCGGTTGGCACAAGCGCCACGCCGATTTGGACCGGGCGTCGGCGCAGATCCGTCGACCGGGCCTGGGACCGGATGGTCCGGCGGTACGGCCGGTCGGGCCGGATCTGGCACCGTCCTGGACAGCATCTTCTCCCCTCGCGCATGCCTCCCGCTCCTCCCTCGCGCGTCCATGGGATATCTTCATGTCCAGCTCCATGTCTAGCTTCACGTCCATCTTCTGGTCCAGCTGCTCCTCTCCTCCGTGCGATGCTTGCTCCCTCCTCATACCTGATCATACATAAGTAATAGCACTTAGGCAGTATAAAGTTCTCATCAATCAAAGTATCGTTTAGGAACAAGTTCACCTGTTGTTTAAGTAGCTTCGCACGAGCTCTTGTCATTGGTCCAATCCTGACTTCATTGGACTTGAGCTTCACAGCAGGATCATCTTTTTGTAATGACGGAGGTAGCAGTGAGATAGGGATGTCCTCATCACTCTTGGTTGTCTGATTATTGTTCGCTTTGCTTCAAATTAATTGGCTCTATTTTATCTTAATATCCATACATCTAAACACGTTTTTGTGTGGGATGCATGTATTTTAATTTTATGGATCACAAGTTAATAAAAAAATAAATACAAAAACAAAGCAGGTCTCGATGACATTATGTTGGGACGTCCTCTATAACTACCGTTGGAAGGTTTAAATATAAGATCTATAAAATCCATGCAACGCAGAGAAATATAGTTAGGTGGGTCAATTGATTTTGAGCGAAAATTAAAGAAATGGCAAAAGTTTTTTTTTTTTTACAAAAAGCTACGTATTTTTTAAGCTTTTGGTCTATCTTTTTGTAATCAACAACCTTTGTTCCGCCACATCAAGTGTAGAGCAGATATGAGTGTTGCAAACTATCATAACAAGACCATAAAATTATTATGTAGGATTAGAGCGTGCAAAAGAAATTTAAATACATAGAGGTGGTGATAGCCATCATTACTAGTCTGCGGTATTACAAGTAGGTGTAGTGGGATCCTCGCAAGATTTTCGTTGTGAATATGAGAAATGTGGCCAACTTCTTCGATAATGACACATGATAGTTCACTAGAGCATTTCAGTTTTTCTATTTCTCAGGTGCACTTTTTTCTAATCAATGTAAAAAAAGGCACTTATGTACTTTTTTATGCAGATGGAGTCTTAACCTTCTATATAGAAAAGATAAAATCAATATATTTTAAATTGACAATACAACCAACCCTGTTAATGTTTAGGTGGCTGTAATGGGTGTAACTTTTTAAAATGGTTCTCCCTCCATTCTAAATTAATTTTTTTATTTTTAAATATTGGCTAGATATGGAATAAAATGAGTGAATAGACACACCGTAATGCATTTCAATACACATACTCCCTTTTAAAATAGTCTACATTCTACCCTCAAAATTATTCTAAAATAATCAACATTCCAGCTATTCGTCACAACAACCTAGAAAACAAAGTGGTTTTGCTATGTTTATTAGGCGTTGTCATTTCAATATAGCTTGGGTTGGTTATTCACATATCTAAGTAGTACTAATAAATGCAACATTAGTTTATCTCATTTTTCCTAAAATGTAGACTAAATCAGAACAAGAATTTTTCCTAAAATGCAACACTAGTTTTTCTATTTCTCAGGTGCACTTTTTCGTTTCAATGCAACAAGGGTTTATATTTTTTTCTAAAAAGCAAACTAAGTAAACTTTGACTTACCAGAAAATACTCCATCCGTTCCATAAAAAAGCTTCTCAATTTTTTTTAAAATACGGATGTATTTATATCTAAAACATGTATATATACCTCCGTATCTAGAGAAACTTGAGAAGATTTTTTAAAAAGGGAGGGAGTATAAAACCTATTCATTGAAATGAAAATCCATCTCACGAAACTTATCTAATTTAACAAAATAGTATATAGATACATCCAAATTTTGATAAATCTCACATCTCTTACGTGGGGTCGGAGGGAGTAGTACAATCAGAAAAAGCAAAAAATCTTATAATTCAAAAATACTAGCAACAACCCCCTGAAATGGTCTCGTTATACATGCGGAGTTGCTGTCGGGTCCTGCCAAACCCCATAGTTCCTTGCTAACCCAAAAAGGTGCAGCCTTATTTGCTTGCCTCTCCTTCTTCTGCCATATATCCTCCCTATGCCCAAGCCAGCCATGGCTCACCCCACGCCGCCCAACTCTCTTAGTACCCTCTCCCTCCTCCTGCTATTCGCGTCCTCCCAAGCTGCCCAAGGTGCGTCTCCGTCGGTGGCAGGGCACGTGCCGGTGCAAGCGGTGGTGTACCGCTCCGTCGAGCGGGCCACGACGACCGCTGCCGCCGGTGACGAGGCGCCTGGCGTCGGCGGCGGAAGGTACGAGCCGTTCCAGCTATGCATGGGGTGCCGGTGCTGCCTAGCCGCGGCTGCGGGGCCGGGGAGCAACGGGAGCAGCTCATGCATGGACACACGGTGCTGCTACGCCATCGACTGCAACGTCCCCGGCAAGCCCTTCGGCGTCTGCGCCTTCTCCCCTCGCACCTGCGGCTGCGGAGGCGACGACGCTGGAGCCGGCGGCGGCGACAACTGCACCAGCAACCATTGACACCGGTCCTCCTAGCTCATCACTGGCCGGTCGGCTGAGCCGTTAGAGTTGCCGATCGACCTCCTGATCGTCCTCATGCTTGTCATTGCCGCTAGCTACTAAACCACTTTAATTACTTTTTTGTTTAGATGTACTTCAAGCCACTTTACTTAAACTTTGGAGAAAAGGTTATATATGTCTAAGAAATGGCACCATATCATTTTTTATGAAAATGGCACTATATAGCTCAGCTCATGATTTGTGTTTCACCTGCTTCTTGTTGATAAAAGATGTACAATTATTTGACGCACTCTTGGGTTGTGTTTGACCCAATTTTCTTCTTGTTGAAGTAAAAAAAAAAAAAACATCACAAGATAGAAACCTGCACTGCTGCACCTAACATTGATGTTGTATCTTGAGTGCTCACTTCTCAAAGCACTGACTCTGACTGCACTTAGGTGGCAAGAGATGCATGAATGAGAACCATCCATCAATAATTGTGCATACGTGGCCATTCGATGCCAAGAGGCAGGACATGCCGATGTCTCCATCATTCAAATTCAAATAAGCTTGGACATCAAGCTTCTTTGTGATTAGGTTCCAAGTATCCAATCTTCCCCTTTTCAGGCAACGATCATTGGAGAACAGTAAAATAAATTCGATCAAAATGGAATAATCACTGCAATATATATTATTACGATAAGCAATTGCTCTCCCACTACCATTACATCAGTTTGGCTGGCGACCACCCAGGTCAAGTTGATAATAAGAACTCTGTTGTGCAGTGAAGGACAATCAGTCATAAGGCTTATTTTAGAGAAAGCAGTAGATGAGAGCATTCATCAGAAATGCATCCATGATCTATCTAGGAGAAAAGAGCTCTGTACTCGGTAGCCTCCTGAGCCATTTCTTCCATGGTTCTATCTCTTCTTTCAACATCTAGGTCAAGCTTCTCCTTCATTTCCTTCTCTTTCACGTCGATCTGTCACACAGCAAAATGATAAGCTTAATGCAAGCAGCAAGGAAAAAAAGTTGGGTGATATAATATGGATGAAAAGCAGGGTCATGTACCGCATCATATATTTCATCGTTGTTCTCAAAATCTCCTTTCTTCCTGGGGATGACATGGATGTGAACATGGGCAACTGTTTGGCCAGCTTGAGGACCATCCTGAAAAGTACAAATAGTCAGGAGCTGATCCTTCTTCTCCATAGTTTATCGTAAGGTAAGAGTGAGTGTGGTAACCAAAGGAAAAAAAAAACAGAGGAAATGATCCAAGAACAGCTGGTAAACTGCATGTCTCATCATATGGCTGTATATAGTGTAACTGCAACAGTTAACCCATTCTATTTTGTTGAGTATCAGTATCACAATAGGTAAATCTACAATATATACCCATTTAAATTGTATGAATCAATTATATACAATTTGGATGCTGAGCTACTCACTATGTAGATATACAGACTTTACCTGAATCGCAAATGTGAGGGAAGAAGCTTTGTGGTACTGCTCGAGCTTAGCACCAACTTCCTTTGCAGTTACCCACAGATCACTGGTCTCATCAGAACTTAGATCAGCAAATCGCTTCACTTCACGTTTGGGGCACACAAGGACATGTGTGTATTGTCAAGGAAAATGGTATGCATGATAAAACATGTGTTCCCAAACATAGGAAATTTTAAACCGTAATAGATGCAAACTCCAAACAGTGGAAACTGTGAACATCTGAATGGTAAGAAAAAAAAAAGACAATGGATCACAACCTCAAGTAATAGTTATATACCATAAGTGCCCACTGGAACTAGCTATAGGGGTGGGCATATAACCGAGAACCGATCTACCAAACCGATTTAATCTGGACCGAAGTCGAACTAACCGACGCTGAAATCATTGCTACTAATCTCGGTCAGCGTTTCTGGAATACCGAATTGCATTCGGTGATTTCGGTCGTGACCCTCGGTCAACAGAACTGACCGATCACAGAAGCATGGTTTTTAAGGCGACGCTTTGGCGCCTAGGCAACGCCTAGGCGGGCGCTTTGGACGCCTAGGCGCCTAAAGCGGCCGTTTTTACAAAGCGGAGGCGACGCCTAAGCGACGCTTTTTAAACCATACACAGAAGCACACACCCCTATTTCCATCCCATCGTGAACATAGTCTCTGTCGCTATATGCCAGCCCAGCAAAACGTGTGGCTCCCCGCACAGCCCAGCGAACGAAGTTTTTTTTAGATTAGAAGTACACTAGAAGTAGCTCCCAGCCCAACACAGGCAAACAAAAATAAGCTGCTTCCATCGCTCAAATAAATAAATAAAGGAAAATGAGCAGCTTGCTCTCCCAGCTGGCGGGCCAGCCCATTCGGTCTGTTCAGTCCAAACCGACAACCAAACCGATATATCTGAGGACCGAAAGTCCCGGCTACGCTAATTTCTTGATCGGTGTATGATTTTTCAGAAACGTAAATTCCTGAGACCGATGCAACGAACCAAACAGTTCGGGAGAACCGAACACCCACCCCTAACTAGCTGGTGCATACAACTCGACGCTATCTTCATACAAAGATGAAGATTAACTGATTGTGATGACATGTCATTAGATAATATTTTAAAAAGTATAACGAAGGATGTTTCAACTATTTTGTAAGCCATTCACATATATGAATACCAAATTCTAGCATTATATCATGACATCCTTGATATATGGATTTGATTTACATTATAGCAAAAGGCTGGGAAAACAACGCGTACAGTATATTTACATTTGTTTGAAGCTGTCAGTTTTCATCTTGTGCTAGAAGTGTTTGGACTGTCATCTTAAGTTTTAGAAAAATATAAACAAGCAAATGAAACAAAGTTATCAATAGCATGAGTGTAGGACAACACCAGGAGACCCGGTTCAGGCATGTCATTAGCATTCTCATTCACTTTAAATCTCAGAAATGCCTTTGCCAAATCAAAGGATATGACCTGCAGAGTAAGATTGACATGGGTAAATATAAAAGAGCAGCTACAAATACAGAAGATACAAATCTAGAATCGCAAATAGCTTCAATACAAGAGTGTGGTGGCTCTCAATATACTAGTACATATGACTATACGAGATATAAATCTAACTGAACATGTTTTTGAGTAGGACCCCTAAGGTCCCAGTTACGCATAAATAGTAAGCTAGTAAGCCACAAAAATGGCAACATAAACAAAACCCACCATTCATCAACATGCTGATTTCTACAAAAGAGTAAAATAAGATTGAATGGAATGTATCCGCGGTTGTCCAAACAGATGATTAAGTGGCTTCTAAGCGCAAGAACTAAGAAGTAACAACTACATAGGAAGTCATAAATGGATAACTAAGAACTACTGGAGGGCATGCAATTGCAGATAAAGGTTTAGCAACCATGTACGGATTAAATAACAACCTACTCCGCGCTGGCCTTTTACCCTTTTTTTTTTGTCAATTGTACCGTGGGAGAGATGCATGGCATTCTATTACGCAAAGAAAAAAACTTGAGTGCAGACTGCTAGTAAAACAGTTTCAGCTTCGCAGATGGGGAGCAATGTGCCAAAAGAATGGAGCATGCCAACCTCATGTGCGCACTTATTTGTCACATGTTTACGTCGAGGCTAAAACAGTGCACAAGTTTTCCATTTCCCAAGCTGGGGAGTGTGAGCATAAATCCTTGAAATGAATTAAGTTGGTATCCATCAATAATTAATCAGCGCCAAATGCGTTGAAATTCCTTTTTACAGTTATCCGAAGAATGGTTCCATGAGGGCAAGATTTCTCGTCCCCTTCATTTCTGGCACATTTGACATGCAATTTCTCGAAGTAAACTGTGCCACTAATGAGCTCGCCTAAAATAAATACCGTGATTCTAAGCGGGGAGCGGCAGACTGGCATCGAATAGTTACAGAAAACTGAACCCTAGAAACCTGGTAAAGGCGAGATTAGCGAAGCATGGATAGATTATTATTACCAGGCAGGAGCGGGCGGAGGTTGACCATGGCGTAGGAGAGGGCCGTGGAGTGGAAGACCTCCCGCGCGTCGATCTTGTACGGCCCGAACTTGTACTGCGCCGCCTGCTCCTCCATCCCCGAGGTCTTGGGAGGCGAAGGGGACGGGGAAGACGAGGAGGATACGGCGCGCAGAAGAGGAAGGGCAAGCAGACGGCAGCGAGGCGGCGGCGGCGGCGGGGCGAGAAAGGGGAGGAGGAAGGCACGGCAGCGCAGGACGGAGGAGAGCGCAAGCATCAGCAGTAGCAGCAGCAGGACGGAAGAGGAGTTGGAGGAAGAGGAAGGGGAGAACCACGGGCTTGGCTGTGGGCCTAGAATATGGTCCTGGACTTGGTGGTATAGCGTCGAAGTGTAGTGGGCCGACCTAAATGGACCACTGGAAGTGGAAGGAAGTCCAACGTTACCATGAGATTTTCTTTTTATGTTTAGCTGACTCGATGGCTTGATGCATGGGACAAGTTTGCTCGTACTGGAAATTAAATCCCATGCGCGTAATAACTAATTAAAATCTTCAACTAAGAATCGGATCAATTATGTGATGCCTAAGGCTAGTCACCGGGGGTAGTATGATATGGTAAGCATACGATACTGCGATACAATATTATCTCTATGAATATAATATAAAGTTAATTATTAATTTATATTTTGAGCATATTCTCTATCTTTCATCTAGGCTAATCATGTATATGTTGCATTTATATATATATATTGAATATAGGACGGCGTCCGATGCATGATATGAACATAACTTATTACGAACCCAAAGAAAAGTTTGGTCCCATATACTTCAAAGGGAGTACACACATACATGGTTACTTGATTGGTTTCTTTTGCTAATCTTATCTTTTATACCCATCTTTCCCTAACTGACGGAAGCTATGAAATTTAAATATTTAGTGTATAGTATGTTACTATGTTATCGATTTTGTATCCGGATACCAAAGATAGGGGATACGGACAAACATGCCTATGATACCTGAGAAATGCAACTCTAGCGTGCATGCATCCACCATCCATTTCTTTGATTTGCTTTGAGATTAGGGCATGCATGAATCTTTTGCATGCATATGACACACTCATCACACCCATCACACTCTATCTTCCATCCCATCCATTAGCACACCTACTACTTTATTTTCAAGCCTAGATTAAAAAGGGGTGTGTACGTCGGAATAATTATCAAAATAATGATATGTCTGAATCTATGTTTCTGTTTTGATGATGTATATTTTTTAGAAGTCTAATTTTTTAAAAAAATATCAAAACCTAAATTCGAAAATACAATGAAACATCATGGTTCACAATAAAATTCAGTGAAACAACATTAAATTAATTCGGTATCTGATAAATTTGTCAAACATCTCAAACACAAGTCCGGAGTATCATGAAACACATTCGATGTTGTTTATCTTGTTTTTCATGAATATATTTTATGGTTTAAACTCTAAATAAATTACCACATTTTTTAAACTATGATGAACAAAGTTACTGAGCTATGTCGACACACTCAGATAGATCCAACGATCCACAGTTTACGGATCTTCTCAAAAAATGGACCAAGTTCCCAAGGGTATATGCTAGCTGCGTATATATATTCGTCCAAGTTATTGAACTTGTCGCTCTTTGCAACTCCCTGGTCTACCGGAGCAGTGCACATGTGCGATAAGATAATCATGATCAAACCGACCATGCCGGCAGGATGGACTAATACTACTCCTAGCAAGTTTAGCACGTAGCTAGCGTTACTTATGCGTGTGTGCTGATGAGAGCGAAGAAGGAAAGGGTACATAGCTAGGTGCATGCATTGCGCTGTCCTAAGACAAGACCGTCCACCCAACAATGGCGGAAAGTTGATGTCATCCAACGAAGATTACAGAACGAGATAAGTAAGGAAGAAATCAACCTCTTATGGACGGTCAATGCAATGATTAGCATCACGCACACGGGCACGTGTAATTAATCTCAGATAAGCGTATTGATACGAAAAACAACGGTTTTGCTAATTCTCGGTCAATCAAAAATTAAATTCAAGCTTGGCTAAAGCCTAAACGGTTGGATTGCATCGCGAGCAATTTGCAGCTGATGTTTGATAATATCATATGACCAGGATTATATTACACCCAAAATCAATGGTCTCGGTATTATGTGTTAGAGACCTTGTCAAAATCTAGGAGTCTTTTTATAGCCTCACAAAAGCATGCACGGGTAACTGTCCTAGCTATGCATATATTAGCAGCCTGGTAAATACAAATTATGCAAAGATGAATTACTCAAGATCGAATCGAACTCCAGGAGGGAGGAGCCGCATTAATTAATTGGTGAAAGGTGTATATTGTCCACATTAACGTACATAGGCAAACATGAAGCCTGATCGAGTGATCTTTGATGTAAAGGGTATATATAGAATTTTTAGAGGATTGGAGTTTTTATGATTTTTCTTACATTGGTTGATTGATTTGTAGGATTGAATTCCAGATATAAATTTTGCATCCACTAAAACTTTTCATAGGAATTGTTTTGCATCCATTAAACCTCGCGACAATAATAATCGTCTTTTCATGTGATGCAATCGAACGAATCAAAATCATGTAGAATTTGAACGATCATGATAATGAAGCGGTGTTTTGTTTTCACCTGTTATAGTCCTGCAAATCGTAGACGTCTGTGATTAATGAAGGGTTACTAGAAAGTTTTTTTGATTAGAAGTAGTACTCCCTCCGTCTCATGAAGATTGTTTGAGATTTTATCAAAATTTAGGTGCATCTAGATGTTATGCAGTGTCTAGATACATCTAAATTTTAACAAATCTCAAACAACCTTCGTGTAACTGAGGGGTAGTATAGTTTACACGGACTAAGAATTTTCATATGGTGACTTTTGAGCTCATTGGTAAGAAAAATTCTTGAATCTAAGTGCATGTGCACCCCGGTGCCTGAATGTATAGCCCTGCCCCTGTGCATACCTGCAGATGAGGAGAATTTGTTCCCGTATATATAGCATCTAAAACCGGGTGGCATTTTAATTAGGGATTTCTATTTTCGTGCCCTCGAGTCCTTAGTTGTACTCAGTTTTCCCCAGCCCCTTAGTTTTTCCTCAGTTTTTCCCAAGCCTTTGTCTGAAACCCGCAGAAGGAGCTCAGACGGAAAGAATCCGTTTATTCGAACGTTCTGTGCTGACGTGTTGCGCCGCGTCGTCTGTGGGGCCGCGTCGTCTGTGGGGCCGCGGCGTGTGGGGTTGGTAGGAAGGGACCGCGTGGGACAGCATGAGACCGTGTTTGGTTGTACGTGAGAGCTGGGTTTTGTCTCTCTCGGTCCAAATTGACATTTTTAAGAGCACCTTTTCCCCTCTTTCTCTCTCTGTCTTTTTCACCAAATTAGTATCAAATCTAGAGAAGCTTCTATTTATGTCTTTCTTCAATTATTTATGCCTTTTGGCCCTCATTTTTTGCCCAATATGGCAGCAAATCTAGTACCAAATCTAGAAGCTAGTACATGATAAATTCACAGCAGCATAATCAGAAAACTAAGTATAATACATAAACTGCATACAACACCCAAAAGCAGCCAATAACATTGTTAATGTTCACGACAAACTAAGCTGAAAAATATACAAGACGCACGCAATGTATGGATAACAAAAAGATTAGGATACCCCAGGATGAATGAATTTGTTCTTCATTCCTCCTCATATATTTCTTCGTCGCTCCATTCGTGCATTACCCCAAGGAAATATTCATTGAAATCCTTCCGTCTGCAGTGTGCGGCCAATACATCTCCAAACGGTATGGCATGTGTTCATTTCTCATATTGTAGTTTCCTATTCTATCCACACGTAGTGGCCACTCATCCCAGGCCTTTGTATCATGAGAGTACTCTCTGATATAACCCAAATTCGTGTAGTAGATGCAGCGAGGTGGAAGTGTTGGGTGCACTCTGGTGTCGATGGAGATACACCGGATATAATTCACGAAGAAGCCATTACTGCCAATGTTACTGACCGGATGGAGAGAGCGACTCTGAGTGTCCACACGGTACACCAATGGTTTGCCCGCCAAAGCCAGGTTGACCAACAACACAAGCGGCAGATCACCATCCGACTTCACAAGGTAGAACTTGTCATGTCCAAGTTCTGGAAATGAAATTAGTGTCTCCATCTTGATAGTGCTCGCGCGCTGCTGCAACTGTACATTGGTGCACACTATTTTTCCGTACTCAAAATTGTCCGCAGCTACTGCATACAGTTCGCCATTGAACGGGGTAATGCAATGCAGACAATGGTTCTTGATCGAAAATCTTTCTTCTTCCCAATCTTCATCTATATCCTTAGTTCGAGTGCTCTCATCGACCCAACCAATTTTCGGCGGGTAATGTGCGGCAACGAAGACCATAGTCGGGGATTTGATTACAGCAACTGAATCCAGAAAAACAGATGGCATCTGCGCCTCAAACATAGTGTTCGATTTCTTTGTGAGTGGGTTCAGAAGCCGTATCTTGTGTGGCAGGTTCTTCTGGGAAAGCACGATGACGCCACGGCAAAAGCCGACGAAATAGTATCTAAAATATATTGATGAAGATAACATTCAGCACTAAGATGTTTAAGATTGAAAATAAAAAGGTAGATTAACCCTACAGATATGGAGGAATTTGAATCTTGTATGAACTTCCGATAGATCTATGGTGACGTAGCGTGATGTGCCGAGTTGGAGGAAGGTGAACTCAGCGACGCGTGGAAGGGCGTGGTCTAGCATGATCCATTCGTCCAAGTGCACGTCGGGCTCAGGCAAACCTGAGCCAATTTGGCGACTTGCCTCATAGCAGAGTAGGTGTCCGCGTACTCCTCGTTTGCGAGTAAGCATTCGCCGATCTTGTGAAGTGGTCCATCAGCCGAGAGAGAGGCCCAGTTCACGGAGGCGCCGCGCTTGGATGCGCCGCCCTCGTGTTGGAGATATGCCCAAGAGGCAATAATAAAATGGTTATTATATATCTTTATGTTTATGATAAATGTTTACATACCATGTGATACGTCTCCAACGTATCTATAATTTCTGACGTTCCATGCTTGTTTTATGACAATACCTACATGTTTTGTTCACACTTTATATCGTTTTGACGCGTTTTCCGGAACTAACCTATTGACGAGATGCCGAAGTGCCAGTTGTTTGCTGTTTTTGGTTTCAGAAATCCTAGTAAGCAAATATTCTCAATCGGACGAAATCAACGCCCCACCCTATTTTCACCGGAAGCTTCGAACACCCGAGAGTCGAGAGGGGGCCACAGGCCACCAGATGACAGGGTGGCGCGGCCAGGGCCTGGGTCGCGCCCCTAGTGTGTCACCGCCTCGTCGACCCTCCGACTCCTCCTCTTCGCCTATTTAAGGGTCCCTGACCTAAACCTTGAGAAGAATAAGCCACGAGACGAGAAACCTTCCAGAGCCGCCGCCATCGCGAAGCCAAGATCTGGGGGACAGGAGTCTCTGTTCCGGCACGCCGCCGGACGGGGAAGTGCCCCGGAAGGCTTCTCCATCGACACCGCTGCCATCTCCACCGCCATCTTCATCAATGCTGCTGCTCCCATGAGGAGGGAGTAGTTCTCCATCGAGGCTCGGGGTACCGGTAGCTATGTGGTTATCTCTCTCCTATGTACTTCAATACAATAATTTCATGAGCTGCCTTACATGATTGAGATTCATATGATGATGCTTGTAATCTAGATGTCATTATGCTAGTCAAGTGGGTTTTACTTATGTGATCTCTGGAGACTCCTTGTCCCACGTGTGTAAAGGTGACAGTGTGTGCACCGTGTGGGTCTCTTAGGCTATATTTCACAGAATACTTATTCACTGTTATGAATGGCATAGTGAAGTGCTTATTTATATTCCTTTATGATTGCAATGTACTTTGTATCGCTACTAGTTTATGTGCTACTCATGTGATGTTATTAAAGTAGTCTATTCCTCCTGCATGGTGTAATGGTGACAGTGTGTGCATCGTGTGGTTCTTGTCGTAGCTATGATCATGATCTCTTGTAGATTGTGGAGTTAATTGTCATTATGATAGTATTGATGTGATCTATTCCTCCTTCATAGTGTAATGTGGACAGTGTGTGCGCTATGTTAGTTCTTGGTTTATTTTGCAATGATCTATTATGCTCTAAGGTTACTTAAACATGAATATCGAATTTTGTGGAGCTTGTTAACTCCGGCATTGAGGGTTCGTGTAATCCTACGCAACGAATGGTGTTCATTATCAAACAAGAGTATATGTAGCACAAATGAGAGAAGTTATTATTTATTATGCGATCAATGTTGAGAGTGTCCACTAGTGAAAGTATGATCCCTAGGCCTTGTTTCCAATACTGCAAACACCGTTTATTTACTGTCTGTTGCATGTTTACTCGCTGCCATATTTTATTCAGATTGCTATTACCACTCATATACATCCATACTACTTGTATTTCACTATCTCTTCGCCGAACTAGTGCACCTATACATCTGACAAGTGTATTAGGTGTGTTGGGGACACAAGAGACTTCTTGTATCGTGATTTGTGGTTGCTTGAGAGGGATATCTTTGACCTCTTCCTCCCTGAGTTCGATAAACCTTGGGTGATCCACTTAAGGGAAAACTTGCTTCTGTTCTACAAACCTCTGCTCTTGGAGGCCCAACACTGTCTAAAAGAATAGAAGCACCCGTAGACATCAAGCTATTTTCCGGCGCTGCGGAGGAAAGGTAAAAGGTACTCGCACTCCGGATCTCGGCTACTAAGCTATTTTCCGGCGCCGTTGTAAGTACTCGAAGCTATTTCCTTTAGATCCTGCAATTGCATCTTTTTGTTTCTTGTTTACACTAGTTAGGCATAATGGAAAGTAACAATGAGCTTCTTATTCTATTTCCTAAGTTAAGACATGGATTGTTTGCTGCGAAAATTAAAAACCTATGGAATCTTATTTGCATGCTAGTAGCAATGATATTAGTATGAACGCTTTGAACACCATTGTTGCTAATGATATGGAAAATTCTAAGCTTGGGGAAGCTGGTTTTGATGAGCATGATATTTTTAGTCCCCCAAGCATTGAGGAGAAAATTTTCTTTGATGATACTTTGCCTCCTATTTATGATGATTATAATGATAGTGGTCTTTTGGTGCCGCCTACTATGGAGAGTAAATTTTATTATGATTATACTATGCCTCCTACACTTGATGAGAATAATAATGATAGCTACTTTGTTGAATTTGCTCCCACTACAACTAATAAAATTGATTATGCTTATGTGGAGAGTAATAATTTTATGCATGTGGCTCATGACAACAATGTTTTATGTGATACTTATATTGTTGAGTTTGTTCATGATGCTACTGAAAGTTATTATGAGAAAGGGAAACATGGTTATATGCATCTTAATAATATTAAGTTTCCCCTCTTTATGTTGAGAATCTTGAAATTGCGCTTGTGTTGCTTTTATATGCTTGCCACTTTGTTCTTCATGAATCTATTTGTGTACAAGATTCCTTTTCATAGGAAGTGGGTTAGGCTTAAATGTGTTTTGAAATTGCTTCTTGATGTTCTCTTTTGCTTCATTGTCTATTTTCATGAGAGCATCATCATTAAAATTGCTGAGCCCATCTTAATGGCTATAAAGAAAGAACTTCTTGGGAGATAACCCATGTGTTTATTTTACTACAGCAATTTTTGTTTTGTTGAGTCTTGGAAGTTGTTTACTACTGTAGCAACCTCTCCTTATCATGTTTTTGTGCCAAGTGAAGTCTCTATGGTAAAGTTGATACTAGATTTGGATTACTGCGCAGAAACAGATTTGCTGTCTGTCACGAATTTGAGCAGAAGTCTCTGTAAAAAAATCAAAAAAATCTGCAAATTTACGTGTGTGATCCTCAGATATGTACGCAACTTTAATTAGTTATGATTTTTTCCATTTGAGCAAGTTAAGTGCCCAGTCCAGATGCATCTTTACGGACTGTTCTGTTTTTGACAGATTCTGCCTTTTATTTCGCATTGCCGCTTTTGCTTTGTTGAATGGGTTTCTTTGTTCCATTAACTTTCAGAAGTTTTGTGCAATGTCCAGAAGTGTTAAGAATGATTGTGTCACCTCTGAACATGTGAATTTTGATTATGCACTAACCCTCTAATGAGTTTGCTTGAAGTTTGGTGTGGGAAGTTTTCAAGGGTCAATAGAAGAGGGTGATATAATGTGATCGAGAAGAGTGAAAGGTCTAAGCTTGGGGATGCCCCGGTGGTTCATCCCTGCATATTTTAAGAAGACTCAAGCATCTAAGCTTGGGGATGCTCAAGGCATCCCCTTCTTCATCGACAACTTATCAGGTTTCTTCTAGTGAAACTATATTTTTATTCAGTCACATCTTATGTACTTTACTTGGAGCGTCTGTTTGTTTTTATTTTTGTTTTGTTTGAATAAGTCCATCCTTGTGTGGGAGAGAGACACGCTCCGCTGGTTCATATGAACACATGTGTTCTTAGCTTTTAATGTTCATGGCGAAGGTTGAAACTGCTTCGTTAATTGTTATATGGTTGGAAACAGAAAATGCTACATGTAGTAATTGGTAAAATGTCTTGGATAATGTGATACTTGGCAATTGTTGTGCTCATGTTTAAGCTCTTGCATCATATACTTTGCACTCATTAATGAAGAAATACATAGAGCTTGCTAAAATTTGGTTTGCATAATTGGTCTCTCTAAAGTCTAGATAATTTCTAGTATTGAGTTTTGAACAACAAGGAAGGCGGTGTAGAGTCTTATAGTGTCTACAATATGTCTTTTATGTGAGTTTTGCTGCACCGGTTCATCCTTGTGTTTGTTTCAAACAACCTTGCTAGCCAAATCCAAGTACTGAGAGGGAATGCTTCTCGTGCATCCAAAACCTTGAGCCAAAAACCTATGCCATGTGTGTCCACCATATCTACCTACTATGTGGTCCTGCCATTCCAAGTAAATACTTCATGTGCTACCTTTAAACAATTCAAAAGCTATTATCTCTTATTTGTGTCAATGTTTTATAGCTCATGAGGAAGTATGTGGTGTTTTATCTTTCGATCTTGTCATTTACTTCCGACAGACTTTCACAATGGACTAGTGGCTCATCCGCTTATCCAATAAATTTGCAAAAAGAGCTGGCAATGGGGTTCCCACCCAATTAATTAACTTGCATTAATAATTCTCTTCACATGTTTTGCTCTGATCTATCAGTAAGCAACTTAAATTTGCAAATAGACACTCCTCCATGGTATGTGAATGTTGGAAGGCACCCGAGGATTCGGTTAGCCATGGCTTGTGTAAGCAAAAGGTTGGGGGAGTGTCATCTAATAAATAAAACTAAAGTACATGTGTAAACAAAAGAGAAGAGGGATGATCTACCTTGTTGGTAGAGATAACGTCCTTCATGGGAGCCGCTCTTGAAAGTCTGGTTGATAAGGTAGTTAGAGTACCCATTACCATTCGTTGACAACAACAAACACCTCTCAAAACTTTACTTTTATGCTCTCTATATGATTTCAAAACTTGAAAAGCTCTAGCACATGATTTAATCCCTGCTTCCCTCTGCGAAGGGCCTATCTTTTACTTTATTGTTGAGTCAGTTTACCCATTTCCTTCCATCTTAGAAGCAAACACTTGTGTCAACTGTGCATTGATTCTTACATACTTGCTTATTTGCATTCATCATATTACTCTATGTTGACCATTATCCATGAGATATGCATGTTGAAAGTTGAAAGCAACTGCTGAAACTTATATCTTCCTTTGTGTTGCTTCGATGCCTTTACTTTGAATTTATTGCTTTATGAGTTAACTCTTATGCAAGTCTTGTTGATACTTGTCTTGAAAGTACTATTCATGAAAAGTTTTGCTATATGTCATCTATTTGTCAAACTATAGATCATTGCTTTGAATCACTCCATTCATGTCATATGCTTTACAATAATGTTGATCAAGATTATGATGGTAGCATGTCACTTCAGAAATTATTCTTGTTATCGTTTACCTACTCGAGGGAGTAGGAACTAAGCTTGGGATGCTGATACGTCTCCAACGTATCTATAATTTCGATGTTCCATGCTTGTTTTATGACAATACCTACATGTTTTGTTCACACTTTATATCGTTTTGACACGCTTTCCGGAACTAACCTATTGATGAGATGCCGAAGTGCCAGCTCTCGTTTTTTTGTTTTCGTAAATCCTAGTAAGGAAATATTCTCAAATCGACGAAATCAACGCCCAAGACTTATTTTCACCGAAGCTTCCAACACCCGAGAGTCCGCAGAGGGGGCCACAGGCCACCGATGACGGTGGCGCGGCCAAGGCCCGGCCGCCCTAGTGTCACCGCCCGTCGACCCCCCTCCTCTTCGCCTATTTAAGGGTCCCTGACCTAAACCTCGAGAAGAATAAGCCACGAGACGAGAAACCTTCCAGAGCCGCCACCATCGCGAAGCCAAGATCTGGGGGACAGGAGTCTCCTGTTCGCACGTCGCCGGACGGGAAGTGCCCCCGAAGGCTTCTCCATCGACACCGCTGCCATCTCCACCGCCATCTTCATCAACGCTGCTGTCCCATGAGGAGGGAGTAGTTCTCCATCGAGGCTCGGGGCTGTACCGGTAGCTATGTGGTTAATCTCTCTCCTATGTACTTCAATACAATAATTTCATGAGCTGCCTTACATGATTGAGATTCATATGATGATGCTTGTAATCTTGATGTCATTATGCTAGTCAAGTGGGTTTTACTTATGTGATCTCCGGAGACTCCTTGTCCCACGTGTGTAAAGGTGACAGTGTGTGCACCGTGTGGGTCTCTTAGGCTATATTTCACAGAATACTTATTCACTGATTACACATACCTATATGTTTACGATAAATGTTTACATACCATGCTATAATTGTATTAACCGAAACATTGATACATGTGTGTTATGTAAACAACAAGGAGTCCCTAGTAAGCCTCTTGTATAACTAGCTTGTTGATTAATAGATGATCGGGTTTCATGATCATGAACATTAGATGTTATTAATAACAAGGTTATGTCATTGATGAATGATGTAATGGACACACCCAATTAAGAGTAGCATAAGATCACGTCATTAAGTTCATTTGCTATAAGCTTTCCGATACATAGTTACCTAATCCTTCGACCATGAGATCATGTAAATCACTTATACCGGAAGGGTACTTTGATTACATCAAACACCACTGCGTAAATGGGTGGTTATAAAGTGGGATTAAGTATTCGTAAAGTATGAGTTGAGGCATATGGATCAAGAGTGGGATTTGTCCATCCCGATGACGGATAGATATACTCGGGCCCTCTCGGTGGAATGTCATCTGATTAGCTTGCAAGCATATGAATGGTTCATAAGAGATCACATACCATGGTACGAGTAAAGAGTACTTGTCAGAGACGAGGTTGAACAAGGTATCGTGATACCGATGATCAAACCTCGGACAAGTAAAATATCGCGAGACAAAAGGAATCGGTATCGTATGTAAATGGTTCAATCGATCACTAAAGTCATCGTTGAATATGTGGGAGCCATTATGGATCTCCAGGTCCCGCTATTGGTTATTGGTCGGAGAGAAGTCTCAACCATGTCTGCATAGTTCACGAACCGTAGGGTGACACACTTAAGGTTTGATGTCGTTTAAGTAGATATGGAATATGGAATGGAGTTCGAGTTTTGTTCGGAGTCTCGGATGGGATCCAGGACATCACGAGGAGTTCCGGAATGGTCCGGAGAATAAGATTCATATTTAGGAAGTCATATTCCAAGTTTGGAAATGATCCGGTGCATTTATGGAATGTTCTAGAAGGTTCTAGAAAAGTCCGGAAGAAAGACACTATGGAAGGTGGAGTCCCGGAGGGACTCCACATCCATGGCCGGCCAAACCCTAGTGGGGAGTCCCAGGTGGACTCCACCAAGGGTGGCCGCCAACCCCCCCAAGGAAAGGTGGAGTCCCACCTTGAGTGGGATTCCCCCTTGGGTAGGTTTTGTCCCTTGGGGTTTTGGTTTCGGGTCTTATTCGAAGACTTGGATACCAACACTTGGGGATTTCCACCTATATAATGAGGAGCAAGGGGAGGGGCCGGCCACCGCAAGCCACAACCTTGGCCGCCCCCTTTGTGGCCGGCCATGCCCCCTCTCCCCAAACCCTAGCCTCTCCTCCTCCACCACCTCTCCCGCATACGCTTAGGCGAAGCCCCCGGAGTTCTCCACCACCACCACCACCACCACGCCGTCGCCGGGATTCGAGGAGGATCTACTACTTCCGCTGCCCGCTGGAACGGGGAGGAGGACGTCGTCTTCATCAACACCGTACGTGTGACCGAGTACGGAGGTGCTGCCCGATTGTGGCACCGTCGAGATCAAGATCTTCTACGCGCTTTTGCAAGCGGCAAGTGATCGACTACATCCACCACGAGATCTAATCTCGTTAGGCTTGGAAATCTTCGAGGGTTAGTCTCATGATCTTCTCGTTGCTACCATCTACTAGATTAGATCTTGTCTTGTGTTTTCGTTCTTGCGGTAGGAAAAAATTTGTTTTCTATGCTACGAATCCCATCAGTGGTATGAGAGCCGTGTCTATGCATAGATTGGTTGCACGAGTAGAACACAATGGTTTTGTGGGCGTTGATGTTTTTGTTGTCTTTAGTTCGTGTACTTTGCATCTTGCGGCATAGTGGGATGAAGCGGCCCTGCTAACTTTACATGACCGCGTTCATGAGACTTGCTCCAAGTTCGACATGCAACTTGTATTGCATAAGTGGCTTTGCGGGTGTCTCTCTCCCACTATAGTGAAGATCCAATTTACTCTTTCTATTGACAACACTAGTATCACCATTGTGGTTCATGTTCGTAGGTAGATTAGATCTTACTCAAAACCCTAAACCACGTAAAATATGCAAACCAAATTAGAGGCCTAACTTGTTTTTGCAGGGTTTGGTGATGTGATATGGCCATGATATGATGATGAATATGTATGAGATGATCATTATTGTATTGTGGCAACCGGCAGGAGCCTTATGGTTGTCTTTATATTTCATGTTGTAGTATTGTTTCAAAGTAGTTGTAATTGTTGCTACACACGGTGAACAACCATGAAGACGGCGCCATGGACCTTGACGCTACGCCGACGATGATGGAGATCATGCCCGTTGATGATGGAGATCATGTCCGTGCTTTGGAGATGAAGATCAATGGCGCAAAGACTAAAGGGCCATATCATATCACATATGAATTGCATGTGATGTTAATCCTTTATGCATCTTATTTTGCTTAGGTCGCGACGGTAGCATTATAAGATGATCCCTCACATTAATATCAAGATAATAAAGTGTTCTCCCTCGTATGCACCGTTGCCAAAGTTCGTCGTTTCGAAGCATCTCGTGATGATCGGATGTGATAGACTCAACGTTCACACAACGGGTGTAAGCCATGTTGCACACGCGGAATACTTGAGTTTGCTTGACGAGCCTAGCATGTACAGACATGGCCTCGGGACAACGGAAACCGAAAGGTTGAACACGAGTCATATGGATGATATGATCAACATGTTGATGTTCACCATTGAAGCTACATCATCTCACGTGATGATCGGTTTTGGTGTAGTGGATGTGGATCGTGTACCACTTAACAACTATGAGGGATGTTGTATTAAGTGGGAGTTCATTAGTAATTAGATTAAAACTTGAACTAATTATCATAAACATAGTCTGAGTAGTATTTTGAATTAAATTTGTAGAATTGGCATCCGTTTTTCTACCATGCGTTAGTCTTGTAATTGAGATTGAAATACTGTTAAGTCTGACAATTAACTTTACGGACTGGTACCGTATTGTTAAAGAATCAAGAAATAATTAAGTCCTATTGCAAACTTTTAGTAAACCTCACATTGTTGATTCAAAGAGCTATGGTTTCAATTAGTACCTACAATTATCTTGTCTCCGTGAAACTTGATGTTCAAATTTGTTTGAAAAGTAAGGAGCTGAAAAGTTTTGTTTTCAGAAAGAAGCGAGGTATGAGATATATGCGATATCTAAGACCTTACTGCAAGATGATAGAATATAATCTAGTGAGACTACATAAACTCATAAGTTTTATGGGAATGTACGAAGGTTGAAGACGCCAGGCGTCCCAATCCTCCAACTATTGGGGCACTAACAATATTCGCATATCCATGAAGTGATCGTCCTTAGTATGCACCGTTGCTAAGACTCGTCGTTTCGAAGCATCTCGTGATGATTGGGTGTCATAGATTCCACGAGTGCATACAACGGGTGCAAGTCAGATTTGCACATGCGAATACTAAGGTTAAACTTTACGAGCCTAGTATGTACAGACATGGTCTCGGAAAGTCGTCATGATATGATGGACAAAATTATGAGTGAAATTGTTCATCATATTACAAAGTTACTAATAGTGAAATCAGAACACTTGTCATATGATGATCAACTTCAAAGTAAGAACCTCAAGGTTATTGGTATTTGACCAACAAATCTAGAAGTCTATGATGTTGAAGTGTTTTTCTGAATAATTTGGAAAGCTAAAAGAGAAACTATAAAAGATATTTTGGCACAAAGAAAAGAAAAGACTAGAAAGTCTAGCTCAGGTGTATATAAATGATATACATGTTATGGTTGTATTCCTAGTTTGGTCACACAATGAAATTCTTGGTATTTGTACCATATTGGTTGGTATGAAGTGTCATGCAAAACAACGCAATACAAGAATACAATGGCCTAAGTGACTGACAAGGAATATGATAGGAATACACGTCTGAACAAAAATAAAGTGTTATTATGTTCATCGTTGGTATTCTATCTAGCCCTTAGAATTTATAATAAAGAACTTAATAATTGTTATTTTGCTCTGGTCAAATGAAAACAATGAGTTGTTCAAATTATGACATTACTCCATGTACGATGGATAAGTTATTATAAATTTTAATGGTGAAATACACATACATAACACTGACGCTAAAATGCCATAAGGCAAATGATTTGAATTCCACTTATTTGTGGAACCGCCATTTAGGTTATGTTAGAAAGGAATGCATGAAGAAACTCCATGCAGATGGATTTTTGGAGTCATTTGATTTTTGAATCGTTTGGCGCTTGCAAATCTTTTTAAAGAGAATGACTAAAATACCGTTCATAGGCCAAGAGTTGAACGGGCAACTAACTTAGTGGAAACATACATGATGTGTGGTTCATGGGCATAGTTGTGTGCGGGAGATTCTTCTACTTCATGAAAACTTCCATCAATGAATTGAGTGGGATATATTCAATTGAAGTTTGGATATTTGTGGATATATTCGATAAGGAAGAAGTTTGAAACATTTGAATGGATTCAAATAATCAGCATGAAGTGGAAATCATCGTAATAGAAAAGTCAAATATCTATGATTGGATCATGGTGGAAATATTTGAATTACGAGTTTTAGCGAACATCTAAGAGAGTTATGAAATTGTTCTACAACTCACATTTCTTGGAGTATCATAATGATGATGGAGTATCCGAGAGATGTATCCAAACCTTGTTGGATTAATGATGAGATATATAAAATGACGCCATTATATTTTTGTGGATTATGCTTTAGAGACTACCGCTTTTACACTAAATAGAGCATCATCATGATCCGTTGAAATGACACCATACGAGTTATGGCATGGGTATGAATCCTAATAGTCTTTTCTTAAATTTTGATATTCATAGCATATGTAAATAAGTTTACAACCAAAATCGGATGAATGTCTTTGTTGGTTATCCCAGAGATTTGATTGGGAATTCTTCCCACTATGGAGACAAAGACAAAAGTGTTTGTCAATGTTTCTTATTTCCAAGAAATTGTTTTCTAGCGAAGTATTTGAGTGGGAGGACAATAGAACTTCGATAAGGTTTATGAACCTGAGCATAATGATCAGAGTAGCGCAGCATCGGAAATGGTTCCGAAAGCGGCCACGGCGATCATGGCTCCCATGACTACAAAGTGTTTTAGCCATGGAGATCGAAGTACCTATTGAACCTTGTAGGCTTGGTTTACTTTGTGATCAAATGATTTGTGGACAAAGGATTGTTTCTGAACAATGATAAACCAACTACATACAAAGAAGTTATGATGGGCCCTGACTCCATTAAAATGGCTATGCGCCATGAAACCAAGATAGATGAATACTTTTTGAAAGTAGATTGATCTATAAATTGATGGACTTGGATACAATATCCTTTAATAAGCACGACTTGTCGAAAAGTTGTTTACGACAAAGTTCAAAGAGTTGACTACGATAAGATTAGATCTTCCATAGCAATGCTTATAGTCTATATGGATTATTCTAGTAATCGCTACATATTTCTTTTATGAGATATGCTAGTAGGATGGCAAAATATATTACTTAACAGAAGTGTGTATTAAAGGTGTATACAAGATACAACCAAGAGTTTTGCTAGTCCGTGGAATACTAGATAAGTATACGAACTTCAAATGGATGAAGTGAGTATTGCGGAGTTGGAATCTTCACCAGATGAAATAGTCAAAGAGTTTTTGATTTCATCAGAAACGATGAAGATGCTTGCATTTGCAACAAATTAAGTGGGAGCGCTGAGACATATTTGTAATACTTTATGTAGCTGACATATCGTTGATTATAAATAGTGTAATTATATAATTGATTAAAAGGTTTCATTGAGAATTAGCTTCAATGAAAGGATATGGACTGAAACATATTTAGTGTCAAGATCTATGAAGATAGATTGAAACACATAATAAGTTTAAGTTAAAGTACATAGAATGAATATTGAAGTAGTTCAATATAAAGAAGGTGTTCTTTTCATGTGAAGGATTAACAAGACTTGAGTGTATATGACACTCAATGAGTTGAAACACATGAGTGATTATAGATCACGTATAATATGTACATAATCAGATGTCCTATGCTCTAAAGTGTTATGAGCATATACCAGAATGATTCATGTGATGATCATTGGACTACAGTAAGAATATCCTTGAGTACTTTGGAAGAACCAAGGATATATATATATATATATAGTTTTGTATGAGGTAATGACAAATAAATCGTTGTAAAGTGTTGCACCGATATTAGTTTGGTCACATATAAAATTGAATTTCAAATCTCAATTAGGCTAAGTGTTGTTTAAAAGGTAGCACAGTGCTAGATTTAGAAGAGTTCTAAATATTGTGACGGATTCTACAAACGAAGACAGAGTATGTCATTGTTTTGACAATGACTAAGGATGTTAAGTCAAAACAAGTTTTTGAGAACTTGGTGTAGTTCCGATAGTGTCAGAACTTTGAACTATATTGTGTATGACAATATTAGTGACATATTTCAGACCGCGGAATTAAGGTTCCACCAGAGGACTAAGCATATATGCCGACTCATTTGGAAAATGAGTGATACGTTGAGACGCAAATGAATTGCAAAATACATATGTTTCTGAGCGTGTTAGATCCGTTGACTAAAACCTCTCCCGTGAGCATAACATGATAAAGCATCAGAAGGCCAAGGTGTTATATCTTTACAAATGTAAACTAGATTATTGACTCTAGTGCAAGTGGGAGACTGTTGGAGATATGCGCAAGAGGCAATAATAAAATAGTTATTATATATCTTTATGTTTATGATAAATGTTTACATACCATGCTATAATTGTATTAACCGAAACATTGATACATGTGTGTTATGTAAACAACAAGGAGTCCCTAGTAAGCCTCTTGTATAACTAGCTTGTTGATTAATAGATGATCAGGGTTTCATGATCATGAACATTGGATGTTATTAATAACAAGGTTATGTCATTGATGAATGATGTAATGGACACACCCAATTAAGAGTAGCATAAGATCACGTCATTAAGTTCATTTGCTATAAGCTTTCTGATACATAGTTACCTAATCCTTCGACCATGAGATCATGTAAATCACTTATACCGGAAGGGTACTTTGATTACAGCAAACACCACTGCGTAAATGGTTGGTTATAAAGGTGGGATTATGTATTCAGAAAGTATGAGTTGAGGCATATGGATCAAGAGTGGGATTTGTCCATCCCGATGACGGATAGATATACTCTGGGCCCTTGATACGTCCATTTTGCATCACTATTTTATATCATAATTTCTGTTATTCATTGATATATTTCATATTTAGAGATGATACTTATGTTATTTCACCTATTTTGCATGTTTCATGATCATTGGAGAATTATTCACCGAGTCAGGATTCTGCTGGAAAAAGCACCGTCGGAACACCATATTTCAAGATCAACAATTGACGGCAATTACACGAAAAATCCTATTTTTCAGAAGACGGGAGCCAAAAGGAGGGGACGAGAGGGGCGCCATGGGTTCCCCATAGGCCGGCGCGGCCCAAGCCGGCCGCACCGCCATGTGGGGAGGGGGCCCCCTCTGGCCTCCTCTCCTTCGCGTTCTTCACCCGAAAACCTAAGGCACGGGGAGTTAGAACAGGCCGCCTCTGCGGGGCGGAAAAACCAGAGAGAAAAGAGCTCTCGGCAGGAATCCGCCGGGGAAATTCCTCCCGGAGGGGGAAATCGACGCCATCGCCATCGTCATCGAGCTGGACATCATCTCCATCATCATCATCATCATCTCCACCATCTACACCGCCATCTCCACCGCATCTCGTCACCGCTGTAACGATTTGGGTTGGATCTTGATTGTTTGATAGGGGAAACTCTCCCGGTGTTGATTACTACTTGTTATTGATGCTATTGAGTGAAACCATTGAACCAAGGTTTATGTTCAGATTGTTATTCATCATCATATAATCTCTGATCATGTTCCATATGATGTCTCGTGAGTAGTTCGTTTAGTTCTTGAGGACATGGGTGAAGTCTAAATGTTAGTAGTGAATTATTGTTGAGTAGTATTCAATGTTATGATATTTAAGTTGTGGTGTTACTCTTCTAGTGGTGTCATGTGAACGTCGACTACATGATACTTCACCTTTATGGGCCTAGGGGAGTACATCTTGTATTCGTTTGCTAATTGTGGGGTTGCCGGAGTGACAGCAACCTAAACCCCCGTTAGTATATCGTTGCAGGAGGGATAGCAGGATCTCAGAGTTTAAGGCTGTGGTTAGATTTATCTTAATTACTTTCTTGTATTTGCGGATGCTTGCAAGGGGTTTAATCACAAGTATGTATTAGTCCTAGGAAGGGCGGTGCATTAGCATAGGTTCACCCACACAACACTTATCAAAACAATGAAGATTAATCAGCCGTATGAAGCGAAAGCACTAGACTAAAATTCCCGTGTGTCCTCAAGAACGTTTGGTCATTATAAGTAAACAAACCGGCTTGTCCTTTGTGCTAAAAAGGATTGGGCCACTCGCTGCAATTATTTCTCTCGCATTTTACTTACTCGTACTTTATTTATCTGCTATATCAAAACCCCCGAATACTTGTCTGTGAGCATTTACAGTGAATCCTTCATCGAAACTGCTTGTCAACACCTTCTGCTCCTCGTTGGGTTCGACACTCTTATTTATCGAAAGTACTACGATACACCCCCTATACTTATGGGTCATTGATGGCGTGTAACTCACACGTTCGTTGGGAACCCCAAGAGGAAGGTATGATGCGCACAGTAGCAAGTTTTCCCTCGAAAGAAACCAAGGTTTAATCGAACCAGGAGGAGCCAAGAAGCACGTTGAAGGTTGATGGTCGCGAAATGTGATGCGGCGCAACACCAGGGATTCCGGCGCCAACTAGGAACCTGCACAACACAACCAAAGTACTTTGCCCCAACGAAACAGTGAGGTTGTCAATCTCACCGGCTTGCTGTAACAAAGGATTAAACGTATCGAGTGGAAGATGTTTGCAAAGAAAACAGTAAAACAATTAGAATGTATGCTATGTAAAGAATAGGACCGGGGTCCACAGTTCACTAGAGGTGTCTCTCCCATAAGATAAAAGCATGTTGGGTGAACAAATTACAGTGGGCAATTGACAAATAGAGAAAGGCATAACAATGCATATACATGACATGATAAATATAGTGAGATTTAATTGGGCATTACGACAAAGAACATAGACCGCCATCCAACTGCATCTATGCCTAAAAAGTCCACCTTCAGGTTATCGTCCGAACCCCCTCCAGTATTAAGTTGCAAAGCAACAGACAATTGCATTAAGTATTGTGCGTAATGTAATCAATAACTACATCCTTAGACATAGCATCAATGTTTTATCCCTAGTGGCAACAGCACATCCTTAGAACCTGTCACTGTCCCAGGTATCAATGAAGGCATGAACCCACTATCGAGCATAATTACTCCCTCTTGGAGTTAAGAGTAAAAACTTGGCCAGAGCCTCTACTAATAACGGAGAGCATGCAAGATCATAAACAACACATGAACAATAGATTGATAATCACCATAATCATAGTACTCTCTATCCATCGGATCCCGACAAACACAACATATAGAATTACATATAGATGATCTTGATCATGTTAGGCAGCTCACAAGATCTAACAATGAAGCACAACAAGGAGAAGACGACCATCTAGCTACTGCTATGGACCCATGGTCCAGGGGTGAACTACTCACTCATCACTCCGGAGGCGATCATGGCGATGAAGAGTCCTCCGGGAGATGAATCCCCTCTCCGGCGGTGCCAGGCGATCTCCTGAATCCCCGAGATGGGATTGCGGCGCGGCGTCTCTGTAAGGTTTTCCGTATCGTGGCTCTCGGTGCTGGGGTTTCGCGACGGAGGCTTTAAGTAGGCGGAAGGTCAACGCGAGGGCCACACGAGGGGCCCAGCCGGCGCGGCCAAGACCTAGGCCGCGCCAGCCACCTGCCTCGTGGCCCCACTTCGTTAGGTCTTCGGTCTTCGGAAGCTTCGTGCAAAAATAGGACCACGGGCGAAAGTTTCGTCCAATTCCGAGAATATTTCTTTACTAGGATTTCTGAAACCAAAACAAGAAAACAACAACTGGCTCTTCGGCATCTTGTTAATAGGTTAGTTCCGTAAAATGCATAAATATGACATATAATGTGCATAAAACATGTAGGTATCATCAATAAAGTAGCATGGAACATAAGAAATTATTATCGATACGTTCAGCATCAAGCTTGTTAAGCTCGTCCGAGCGGTAAAACGATAACAAAGATAATTTGAAGTGACATGCCATCATAATCTTGATCATACTATTTGTAAACATATGTAATGAATGCAGCGATCAAAGCAAAGGTAATGACATGAGTAAACAACTGAATCATATAGCAAAGACTTTTCATGAATAGTACTTCAAGACAAGCATCAATAAGTCTTGCATAAGAGTTAACTCGTAAAGCAATAAATCAAAGTAAAGGTGTTGAAGCAACACATAAGAAGATTAAGTTTCAGCGGTTGCTTTCAACTTGTAACATGTATATCTCATGGATATTGTCAACATAAAGTAATATAACAAGTGCAATATGCAAGTATGTAGGAATCAATGCACAGTTCACACAAGTGTTTGCTTCTTAAGGTGGAAGGAGATAGGTAAACTGACTCAACAATAAAAGTAAAAGAATGGTCCTTGAAGAGGAAAGCATCGATTGCTGTATTTGTGCTAGAGCTTTTATTTTGAAAACATGAAACAATTTTGTCAACGGTAGTAATAAAGCATATGAGTTATGTAAATTATATCTTACAAGTTGCAAGCCTCACGCATAGTATACTAATAGTGCCCGCACCTCGTCCTACTTAACTTGGACTACCGGATCTTTGCATGCCATGTTTCAACCAAGTGTCACAAAGGGGTACCTCCATGCCGCCGTACAAAGGTCCAAGGAGAATGCTCGCATTTGGATTTCTCGCTTTTGATTATTCTCAACTTAGACATCCATACGGGACAACATGGACAAAGATAATGGACTCCTCTTTAATGCATAAGCATGTAGCAAAGTTATTATTCTCATATGAGATTGAGGATATATGTCCAAAACTGAAACTTCCACCATGATTCATGGCTTTAGTTAGCGGCCCAATGTTCTTCTCTAACAATTTTGCATGCTCCAACCACTAAAATGATAGACCTTCAGACAAGACGGACATGCATAGCAACTCACATGATATTCAACAATAGTTGATGGCGTTCCCCAGAAACATGGTTATCGCACAACAAGCAACTTAATAAAATATAAAGTGCATAAGTACATATTCAATACTACGATAGTTTTTAAGGCTATTTTGTCCCATGAGCTATATATTGCAAAGGTGAATGATGGAATTTTAAAGGTAGCACTCAAGCAATTTACTTTGGAATGGCGGGTAAATACCATGTAGTAGGTAGGTATGGTGGACACAAATGGCATAGTAGTTGGCTCAAGGATTTTGGATGCATGAGAAGTATTCCCTCTCGATACAAGGTTTAGGCTAGCAAGGTTATTTGAAGCAAACTCAAGGATGAACAAGTGCAGCAAAACTCACATAAAAGACATATTGTAAACATTATAAGACTCTACACTGTCTTCCTTGTTGTTCAAAACTCAATACTAGATATTATCTAGACCTTAGAGAAACCAAATATGCAAATCAAATTTTAGCAAGCTCTATGTATTTCTTCATTAATGGGTGCAAAGCATATGATGCAAGAGCTTAAACATGAGCACAACAATTGCCAAGTATCACATTATCCAAGACATTTTTAGAATTACTACATGTAGCATTTTCCAATTCCAACCATATAACAAATTAACGAAGAAGAAACTTCGCCTTGAACATTATGAGTAAAGCCTAAGGACACATGTGTCCATATGCAACAGCGGAGCGTGTCTCTCTCCCACAAAGTGAATGCTAGGATCCATCTTATTCAAACAAAAACAAAAACGAAAACAAACCGACGCTCCAAGTAAAGAACACGATGTGACCGAATAAAAATATAGTTTCAGGGGAGGAACCTGATGATGTTGTCGATGAAGAAGGGGATGCCTTGGGCATCCCCAAGCTTAGACGCTTAGTCTTCTTAAAATATGCAGGGATGAACCACGGGGCATCCCCAAGCTTAGAGCTTTCACTCCTCTTGATCTTAGTATATCATTCTCCTCTCTTGACCCTTGAAAACTTCCTTCACACCAAACTTCAAGCAAACTCATTAGAGGGTTAGTGCATCATTAATAATTCACACATTCAGAGGTGACACAATCATTCTTTTCACTTCTGGACATTGCATAATGCTACTGGACATTAATGGATCAAAGAAATAAATCCAACATAGCAAAAGAGGCAATGCGAAATAAAAGGCAGAATCTGTCAAAAACAGAACAGTCCGTAAAGACGAATTTATAAATGGCACCAGACTTGCTCAAATGGAAAAACTCAAAACTAATGAAAGTTGCGTACATATCTGAGGATCACGCTCGTAAATTGGCAGATTTTTTCGAATTTTCTACAGAGAATTATGCCCAGATTCGTGACAGACAGCAATGCTGTTTCTGCGCAGCGATCCCAAATATAACATCAACTTTGACATAGAAACTTTACTTGGCACAAAAACATGATAAGGAGAGGTGCTACAGTAGTAAACAACTTCCAAGACTCAACAAAACAAAAAATTGCTGTAGGTAAAAACATGGGTTGTCTCCCATAAGCGCTTTCTTTAACGCCTCATAGGCGCAGAAAGTGCAAATCAAGTAACATCGAGAGTAGAAGCATCAACATTATTACCTTGGGAGCTGGGAGTTTTCTCAACAATGCATTGTATCTGGTCTATATAAGTAACTCCTCTCTCATTGCTCCTAGGCTTACTATTCTCATCAAACAAATTTTCAGGAACAAGCCAAGCATAGTTATTTTCCAAAGCTTCATGCATCCCTAGTAGTTTACTAGGTATTGGCGCTTTAATTTCCCTACCATCATTAACATTATTAGTATACTTAATTCTATCCATATCCATCTTTTCAAGTATTTGTTTAAAATTAGGAAAGAAACCAAGCCTCTTATGCTTAATAAAAACTTTTCTAGCTTCTTTAACTATATCCTCAAATTCTCTAACAAGGACTTTTAAAACAAAATTTCTCTTTTCCCCCATCTCCATATCCGAAAGTGTAAGAAACATATGTTGTATTATGGGATTGAGATTAACAAATCTAGTTTCTAACATGTGTATCAAACAGGCAGAAGCACTTTCATAAGTAGGAGCAGTTTTTAATAATGGTATATCTTCAAAATCTTCATCCATACTAACATGGGTGAAAAATTCTTCTATATTATCTCTTCCAATGATACACCCTCGTCCTACCGGTATCTCTTCCAAAGTAAACTTAGGATTAAGCATGATGAAATAAGCAAAAAGTAAACTAGGCAAACAAAATAAAGACAAGTAACTAATTTTTTTGTGTTTTTGATATAGCAAACAAGATAGCAAATAAAGTAAAACTAGCAACTAATTTTTTGTGTTTTGTTTAGGTGCAGCAAACAAAGTAGTAAATAAAATAAAGCAAGACAAAAACAAAGTAAAGAGATTGAGAAGTGGAGACTCCCCTTGCAGCGTGTCTTGATCTCCCCGGCAACGGCGCCAAAAAAGAGCTTGATGGCGTGTAACTCACACGTTCGTTGGGAACCCCAAGAGGAAGGTATGATGCGCACAAAGCAAGTTTTCCCTCAGAAAGAAACCAAGGTTTAATCGAACCAGGAGGAGCCAAGAAGCACGTTGAAGGTTGATGGTCGCGAAATGTGATGCGGCGCAACACCAGGGATTCCGGCGCCAACTAGGAACCTGCACAACACAACCAAAGTACTTTGCCCCAACGAAACAGTGAGGTTGTCAATCTCACCGGCTTGCTGTAACAAAGGATTAAACGTATCGAGTGGAAGATGTTTGCAAAGAAAACAGTAAAACAAGTAGAATGTATGCTATGTAAAGAATAGGACCGGGGTCCACAGTTCACTAGAGGTGTCTCTCCCATAAGATAAAAGCATGTTGGGTGAACAAATTACAGTCGGGCAATTGACAAATAGAGAAAGGCATAACAATGCATATACATGACATGATAAATATAGTGAGATTTAATTGGGCATTACGACAAAGAACATAGACCGCCATCCAACTGCATCTATGCCTAAAAAGTCCACCTTCAGGTTATCGTCCGAACCCCCTCCAGTATTAAGTTGCAAAGCAACAGACAATTGCATTAAGTATTGTGCGTAATGTAATCAATAACTACATCCTTAGACATAGCATCAATGTTTTATCCCTAGTGGCAACAGCACATCACAACCTTAGAACTTTCTGTCACTGTCCCAGGTATCAATGAAGGCATGAACCCACTATCGAGCATAATTACTCCCTCTTGGAGTTAAGAGTAAAAACTTGGCCAGAGCCTCTACTAATAACGGAGAGCATGCAAGATCATAAACAACACATGAACAATAGATTGATAATCACCATAATCATAGTACTCTCTATCCATCGGATCCCGACAAACACAACATATAGAATTACATATAGATGATCTTGATCATGTTAGGCAGCTCACAAGATCTAACAATGAAGCACAACAAGGAGAAGACGACCATCTAGCTACGCTATGGACCCATGGTCCAGGGTGAACTACTCACTCATCACTCCGGAGGCGATCATGGCGATGAAGAGTCCTCGGGAGATGAATCCCTCTCCGGCGGGTGCCGGAGGCGATCTCCGAATCCCCGAGATGGGATTCGCGGCGGCGCTCCGTAAGGTTTTCCGATCGTGGCTCTCGGACGGGGTTTCGCGACGGAGGCTTTAAGCAGGCGGAAGGTCAACGCGAGGGGCCACACGAGGGGCCCAGGGGGCAGGGCCGCGCGGCCAAGACCTGGGCCGCGCCGGCCACCCCCCTGCCTCGTGGCCCCACTTCGTTAGGTCTTCGGTCTTCTGGAAGCTTCGTGCAAAAATAGGACCCTGGGCGAAAGTTTCGTCCAATTCCGAGAATATTTCTTTACTAGGATTTCTGAAACCAAAACAGCAGAACAGCAACTGGCTCTTCGGCATCTTGTTAATAGGTTAGTTCCATAAAATGCATAAATATGACATATAATGTGCATAAAACATGTAGGTATCATCAATAAAGTAGCATGGAACATAAGAAATTATCGATACGTTGGAGACGTATCAGTCATCAAGACTATTTTCTGGCGCCGTTGCCGGGGAGTGAAGCGCTATTGGTAAGTGGAATTGGTAAGGAAACTTTTACTGTACGTGCTGATTTTGTTTCTGCTTGCTACTATAAGTCATTATGGAGAGATCCTCCCTTGAATTTCTATTTGGGAAATCTACTACTACTGCAACGGTAGTGGATGAGGCGCCAGGTGAGGAAGTGATACCATATAAAATACCTATGAAAATTATTGAACGTGTTGTGGATAACCGCTATGAAGGGGATGGAACTGTCATCCTGGAGATCATTTACTGTTTTTACATGAATTATGTGGGTTATTCAAATGTGCAGGTATTTCAATGGATGAAGTTAGGAAGAAATTATTTGTTATGTCGCTATCTGGTAAAGCGGCGCATTGGTATAAACTGCTGAAGGATGGGCGTTCTCTTGATTGGAAGGATATTGTGCCTCTATTTTACTCTAAATTCTATCCTCCAAGTGAAATTCACAAAGACCGCAACCGTATATATAATTTCTGGCCTCATGATGGAGAGAGTATTGCCCAAGCGTGGGGGAGATTGAAGTCTTTAATGCTCAAATGTCCCATTCATGAGCTTCCTGGTAATATTATCATTGATAATTTCTATGCAAGACTTCCTTTTCAAGATAAAACCTTGCTGGATACTGTGTTCTGGATCATTCACACGCAATAAAGAAGAGTTTAAATGGGACCTTCTTGATCGAATCCAAGAAAATACTGAAGGATGGGAGAATGACAAAGGTAGAGTGTCAGGTATAAATTATAATTATGAATGCATTGAAACTTTTATGGATACCGATGAATATCGTAATATAAGTGCTACATATGGTCTTGACTCTCAAGTTGTTGCAAATATTTATAAAGCCTTTGCCTCTCATTTTGAATTGCCTAGGAAGAATTTTGATAAGTATCATGAACCTTATAAAGATAAAGTTGATTCACCTAAAGGTAAATGTATTGAAATTAAAACTGTTGATCATGTTCTTCATGAAGCTTATATTGAAAAAACTCCTTTCCCTGCTAAAATGAAGGAGTATTCTGTTATAACTAGTGTAGTTAATAAAAGTGCAAAGAAACCCATAGAACCTGAAGAACAAATAAAAGTTGAACCTGCTGTTGCAATAGTTAAAGATCTTGTGACTGAAAATGTGGAAGATGGTCATATTATTTTTTGTGAAGATGCTTCTAATATTGTTTCGCATCCTAATAAGTCTAGGAAAGCCAGTGTTCCTGTGCTCTCTGTTCGAATTGGTGATCATTGCTATTATGGTTTATGCGATATTGGTGCAAGTATTAGTGCCATTCCTTATGAGCTCTACACGGAAATTATGCATGAAATTGGTTCTTGTGAACTTGAAGATATTGATGTGGTTATTCGGCTAGCTAATAGAGAAACTATCTCTCCCATTGGTATTGTTCGAGATGTTGAAGTTCTATGTGGTAAGATTAAATATCCTGCTGACTTTTTGGTACTTGGTTCTGCTGCTAGTAAGTCTTGTCCTATTATTTTTGGTAGACCTTTTCTGAATACTTGTGGAGCTATTATAGATTGCAAGAAAGAGAAAATTGTTACTAAATTTGCTGGTGAATCTTATGAGTTTAACTTCTCTAAATTTTCCAAAACTCCTTATAAAGCTGATTTGCCTAATGATGATTTTAGAGTTGAACAGTGTGCATCTATTGCTCTTGCTCCTAGTAATCCTTTGCAGCAACATTTGGAGAATAGTGAGAGTGAAGTTTTTAGGGAAGAAAGGGATGAGCTTGATGAAATTTTCCTTCGTCAACCTATTCTTAAACATGACTTACCGGTTGAAGATTTAGGCGTAAACCACCACCAAAAGAAGATCCTGTATTTGATTTGAAACCATTACCTGATAATCTTAAGTATGCTTATATTGATGATAAGAAAACATATCCTGTTATTATTAGTGCTAAGCTTTCAGATATCGAGGAAGAAAGGTTATTGGAAATATTGAAGAAACACCGAGGAGCTATTGGCTACACTCTTGATGATTTGAAGGGGATTTCTCCCGCTATTTGCCAACATGCTATTAATATAGAAGATGGTGCAAAACCTGTTGTTGAACATCAGCGTCGTCTAATTCCCAAGATGAAGGATGTGGTAAGAAATGAGGTATTAAAACTTCTTGAAGCTGGTATTATATATCCTATTGCTGATAGTAGATGGGTTAGTCCTGTGCATTGTGTTCCTAAGAAAGGAGGTATAACTGTTGTGCCCAATGATAATGATGAGCTTATTCCTCAAAGAGTAGTTGTAGGGTATAGAATGTGCATTGATTTTCGAAAAGTTAATAAAGTTACTAAGAAAGATCATTACCCTTTACCTTTTATTGATCAAATGTTAGAAAGGTTGTCTAAAAATACTCATTTCTGTTTTCTTGATGGATATTCTGGGTTTTCACAAATTGCTGTTAGAGCTAAAGATCAAGAGAAAACCACTTTCACTTGTCCCTATGGAACTTATGCTTATAGGCGTATGCCTTTTGGTTTATGTAATGCTCCTGCTACTTTTCAAAGATGCATGTCTGCTATTTTTCATGGCTTTTGTGAAAAGATTGTTGAGGTATTCATGGATGATTTTTCTGTCTATGGGAATTCTTTTGATAATTGCTTGCGAAACCTTGATAAAGTTTTGCAGAGATGTGAAGAAACTAACCTTGTTCTTAATTGGGAGAAATGCCACTTTATGGTTAATGAAGGAATTGTATTGGGACATAAAATTTTGAAAGAGGTATTGAAGTTGATAGAGCTAAAGTTGAAGCAATTGAGAAGATGCCCTATCCTAGGGATGTTAAAGGTATTCGTAGTATTCTTGGTCATGCTGGTTTTATAGGAGGTTTATTAAAGATTTCTCTAAAATTTCAAAGCCTCTTACTAATCTTCTTCAAAAAGATGTACCTTTCGTTTTTGATGATGATTGTAAGGAAGCTTTTGAAACTCTAAAGAAAGCCTTAACAACTGCTCCTGTAGTTGAACCTCCTGATTGGAATTTGCCTTTTGAAATTATGTGTGATGCTAGTGATTTTGCTGTAGGTGCTGTCCTTGGACAGCGAGTAGATAAAAAATTGAATGTTATTCATTATGCTAGTAAAACTCTAGACGCTGCTCAAAGAAATTATGCTACAACTGAGAAAGAGTTATTAGCCGTAGTTTTTGCATGTGACAAGTTTAGACCCTATATTGTTGATTCAAAAGTTACAGTTCATACTGATCATGCTGCGATTAGGTACCTTATGGAAAATAAAGATGCTAAGCCAAGGCTTATTAGATGGGTTCTTCTTTTGCAAGAATTTGATTTACATATTGTAGATAGGAAAGGTGCTGATAATCCTGTTGCTGATAATTTGTCTAGATTGGAAAATATTACTTATGATCCTGTTCCTGTTAATGATAGTTTTCCAAATGAACAATTGGCTGTAATAAAGGTGAGTTCTCGAGATAGTCCTTGGTATGCTGATTATGCTAACTTTATTGTTTCGAAGTACTTGCCTCCAACCTTTTCAGCTCAGCAAAGGAGGAAATTCTTTTATGATTTGAGGCATTATTTTTGGGATGACCCACACTTATATAAAGAAGGAGTGGATGGTATTATGCGAAGATGTGTCCCAGAATATGAACAACAAGAGATATTGAGTAAGTGTCATGGTAGTGTTTATGGAGGACATCACCGGAGATAGAACCGCACAAAAGGTTCTACAATCAGGTTTTTATTGGCCAACACTTTTCAAAGATGCAAGGAAGTTTATCTTATCTTGTGATGAATGTCAAAGAGTTGGTAATATCTCTAGACGCAATGAAATGCCTATGAATTATACTCTTGTTATTGAACCATTTGATTGTTGGGGATTCGACTTCATGGGTCCTTTCCCTTCTTCAGAAGGTAACACTCATATACTTGTCGTTGTTGATTATGTTACTAAATGGGTAGAAGCTATACCTACAAAAAGTGCTGATGGTGAGACCTCTATAAAAATGCTTGTAGATGTTATATTTCCTAGATTTGGAGTACCTAGATATATTATGACTGATGGAGGTTCTCATTTTATTCATGGTGGTTTTAGAAAAACTCTTGCCAAATATGGTATTAATCATAGAATTGCTTCAGCTTATCATCCTCAAACTAGTGGGCAAGTAGAATTATCAAATAGAGAAATTAAAGCTATTTTGGGAAAGACTGTTAATAAATCTAGAAAGAATTGGGCTAGTAAGTTAAAGGAAGCATTGTGGGCTTATAGAACTGCTTATAAAAATCCTATGGGAATGTCTCCTTATAAAATGGTTTATGGAAAAGCTTGTCATTTACCTTTAGAACTAGAGCACAAAGCTTATTGGGCTGTAAGAGAACTTAATAAAGATTTTAAACTTGCCGGTAAGAAGAGGTTGCTACAATTGAGTTCTTTAGATGAATGGAGAAGTGAAGCTTATGAAAATGCTAAACTTTTCAAGGAGAAAGTTAAGAAGTGGCATGATAGAAGAATTATTAAAAGAGAATTTAATGTTGGAGATAAAGTCCTATTGTATCGGTCTCGTCTCAGTTTGCAGGGAAATTACTCTCAAAATGGGAAGGACCATATGTTATTGAGGAGGTATATCGTTCAGGGGCAATAAAAATTAGCTCTTTGGAAGGTAATGCCACACAAGTAGTGAATGGACAAAGACTCAAGCATTATATTTCTGGAGATTCTTATAATGAAGATATTGATATTATTCAAGTGATAACTCCGGAAGCTTTCATCAAATATCAAATTGACAGTTCTGCAGAGTCCGAGTTTGAATAGGTAACAGTGTTAGTAATAAAAAGTCTGCGTTTAACTTTCCGAACAATATTTCTGCTGTTTTTAGAAAATATGAAAAATTATGAGATCGAAACGGAGTGGAAGAGACGCGCGAGGGCCCGTCACCATAGGCCGGCGCGGGCCCCACCCTGGCCGCGCCACCTATGGTGACAGCCCGGCGTCCCGTTTCCACTCGTTTTCGGCCTGGAACCTTCCTTTTGTCGTAAAAATATTTGCTATATAATCCCTCGGATCTCCAGAGGTCCGTATATCGTTTTCTCGTCGTGTTTTGTTCCGAGCTGTTTTCTGCCATATTTGTTTTTAATCTAGAAGTACCATGGTCTTCAACAACAAAGACAAGGAACCTTGGGAGGAAGAGATGGATGAAGGGGTCAATAAGAGGGAGAAGAAGATAGCATCAGCAAAAAGAGAGCGGGAAGCTATGGAGAGTAAGCCAATCTTGGTGGGATCGGTTAACACTGGGCGTTCTTTTTCTCATAACTTGCAGGGACTTCTTCCGCCTGCTCTTAGCCTCAACTCTTTCCCTTGTGTGGAGGAAGCAATACGGGTTACCGATGAGTTTTGTGATCAATATCGTGCTCTAAGAAGGGAAGTGGAGATAC